>SJYW01039161.1:1080995-1119701 GCA_006410735.1 Raphicerus campestris
ATGCAGGAGACACAAGAGAGGCAGATTCGATCCCTGTGTCGGGAAGATCCCCTGGAGGAGGGCTTGGCAACCCTCCTGCCTAGAGAATCCCATGGACAGAGGAGCCTGGAGGGCTACAGTCCATAAGGTCACAAAGAGTCGGACACGACTGAAGCGACTTAGCACGCACGCATGCAAACATATAAAACGCGACTCCTAATTGTTTGACTTATTTGGAATGCCCAACTGCCTGATTAAATCACAAAGGCTTATCTGCTGACAAATCCTAGTGGAGAAATGGGTGTCTGGGTAGAAGTAAGTATTTCTGAGTTTCACAGTTCTTCATGGAGCAGATGGATCAGAAACACAAAGTCTGTGTGCAATACTGGATTTTAAATACCAGCCTGAGCACTGACAGAGGAAGATACCTCGCACCCAAGGGGTGGAAATGAAAGCCTTTGGAAAGGGCAGTGCTGCTCACAAGCGCCATCTGGCAGTAGAGGTGAGAAATTGCTCCCAGAAAGAAACCCACACACAAAATGGAATTCCCCCAAAGTATGAAGTAGTCATGTATGGACCTGACAGTTGGACCAGAAAGAAGGCTGAGCGCTGAAGAAATGATGTTTTTGAACTGTGGTGTTGGAAAAGACTCTAGAGAGTCCCTTGGATAGCAAGGAGATCCAACCAGTCAATCCTAGAGGAAATCAGTCCGGAATATTCATTGGAAAGACTGATGTTGAAGCTGAAACTCCAATACTTTGGCCACTTGATGGGAAGAACTGACTCATTGGGAAAAGACCGTGATGCTGGGAAAGATTGAAGGCAGGAGGAGAAGGGGATGACAGAGGATGAGACGGTTGGATGGCATCACCAACTCAATGGACATGAGTTTGAACAAACTCTGGGACATAGTGAAGGACAGGGAGGCCTGGCATGCTACAGTCCACAGGGTTGCAAAGAGTCGGACACGCCTGAGTGACTTAACAACAATGAAGTATAATGCCTTGGACCTCTTATGTTCTGAGTGCATAATGTACATATTTTTTCTATGTACATAATGTACATATTTTCTACATACCTATCTTTAGGGAGATATGATTACCTGTATTTTATAAATGAGAATTTTGAAACTCAAAGATACTAAGTATCTTGCCTTAAGAAGCTTGGCCACAGTTTGCAGAGCCTCCCTCAACCTCTATTTCTGCTAGACCAGGCAAACTCTCAGAAGATCCTCAGGACTCCTGCCTTCTCTAGTCCTTCTCAGCTGGAATTACAGGTGGTCTACACTCCACCTTAAGCCGTTTGTCCAGGCAGGAACCACATTAGCAGGAAGATCAATAGGGCTGGTGTCCCCCTTGCCTAGAGTTTCCTAATTCACAGCACAGAACTCCTGCCCCGGGGACTATAGACGCTCCACCCTGAACTGCAGGGCACTGTTACCCCATGCTACCCTCAACAGCTCCCCTCCCAGGGAGTGGGCAATGCTGGATTCTCCTCTCTTTGTCCACTAATCATTGATGAGGTGCTCTCAGGATTACAGAAAAAAAGAAAAAAAAAATGTATCCTCATCCTCTCCTTTCTCCTCCTTCTATCCCGAACTATCCACCACAGCCCTGAGTGTGGCTGGGAACTCTGGTCTTGTTGGCCGCCACGACACCACCCTGGGAGCTGTTGAGCAGGGGGCCCAGGCTAGGCCATGGGGGAACCAGCCTCTGCAGTGAGACCGTTTCCCCAGACCACCCCTCCTGGCCCCACCTCACCCGGGAACTGCTGAGGCTGCGGATGAATTCTTCCTTGTCATTGTCCTCTGGAAAATATGTGCAGAGTTGAAAAAAAGGCTAGAAAATTGAGGGCAGACCTATGCTGCCTCAATTTTCGAAAAGAGACAGTGATGGCTCCTTGATATTTCACTAAGTATAACATTCTTTAGAAACAAAGGATGTGTGAACAGTAAAGAAACAGTGAAGCATGAGAGCCGGAAAAGTTTGCTATGAATAAATCATGTGAAATTAGCCAACTTACCTTTTGAGAAAAAAGTTGTCTTACTGGGAGATTTTGTCATGCCAGTGGCACAGTTTGGAAACACAAGGGTTCCAAACATTTTAATGGAGGACAAGTCCCCCTGGAGGGGTACCACCTAGTGAAATACAAAAAGGCTGGTCTGTGCTATGACTTGGCCAGTGAATTAAATGAAACCAAGAAGCATCCTTACTGTAGGATTCACAGTTATTTGACATACTAGAACAACAATAATAAAGAAAAATGGAATTTAATTAGTGGAAATGAAAAGTCTTAGGCCTCCTTAAAAATAACTAAAGGAAACTGTTCCTGGCTACTATAGGAAGGAGTAGCCAGCAGCTCAAGACAAAAGATCGAGGCTTTTGGCCACCACAAGCCAAGTGTAAATGAGACTGTGATGCCATTGCTTAGAAAGTCCTGTAAGCCGGCTTCCAGTTTGCACAACGGCAGAATGGAGACTTGCGAAAATCTGCTCTTCCACAAAGCAGGGAGAACACTGAATCAGTGTTTTTAGAACTATGGAAATGAACAAACGTCTTACAACAATCCGAGGAATATTTATTCAGGAAAAATTCTGGCTCTCATCAAAAACATTGTGCTTTGTGCATTTAAACTTGTCCTATTCTCATTTCCCTCATAGTTATATGAATATATATGTATATGTTTCCCTGGAGGAGGCAATGGCAACCCACTGCAGTATTCTTGCCTGGAGAATTCCATGGACAGAGGGGACAGGCAGACTACAGTCCATGGGGTCGCAAAGAGTCGGACACGACTGAGCAACTCTCTGTCATATGTACATATCTAGATATATATACATGTATATGATCTTAGCAATGCCCCTGGTACATAACCACCACTTACTAAACGTCCACCTAAAGATAATGCTTCCTTCTTCCCCTTGCTGTAATTGTTGTGCCTCCAAATACATATGCATATACACAGTATATAATACCATACATAGCATATATATACATCCAGAGTATAGTAGTTTTGCCTCCATATATGATCAGTTGCTAGATCCCCTTCATTTTTCTTTCCTAGTTTTCATAGGAGCTAGAAAATCCTGGCAGAAGTAGTGGCCTCCTAGTCCATGCTAGGGCTCCCATGTACAGGGCTGGGGCAGGCTAGGCTGTCTCCGGAAGGTGAGACTAATGTGAATTATAACTTAGGACAAGAAGCAAGATTAATGCAAAAGTGTGGCTCAGACTCTGAGCCTGTGCTGGTGTAAGAAGAGGGGCAGAACACGAGGGGCAGGAGAAGCTGGGCAAGCGGGAAGAGGGTGAGGGGCCCAGGCTGCAGGGGGTTCAGGAAGCCTGCGGGCCGCACTCCTCTGCCCCCCACCCCCGCATCCTCACCGGCATCCTTCACCCTGATTCTCCACCCACTCACTGTGCTCTCTGGACCACTGAAGGGGCTTGTAAATTGTGCTACCCAGAGGTACACCCAAAGGTCTCCCAACATTTAATTTTAAAAATTGTGGCCAGTTTACCGTTTGGGGGCTGCAAGAGGTAATAAAAAGGCATAGTAGGTGAAGACCTGGGTCCCACACTCGTGTTTCAGCCAGAACAACAGCTTCATTTTCACTTCTCTTAACTACTGGAGTTTCTCTTAAAATTTAGCTTTGTTAAGAGTTTTCACTGCAAGTGTTTGGCTTCACATTGGTCTATTGCAGCATTGCCTGGGCGTCTCTGACTTTTGCCATTCTTTTCCCCTGCACTCTGCTCTAAATAAATCATGCCAACTGCTTCTTCATTAAGGTACCTACTTCCTGCTCCAGAATATCTGTTGACTTTTTATTGTTCTCTGAACAAATCAAACCCCCAGCTGAGCCCCTGGGCCCTCTTCGATCAGAATGAAAGGAATGGGGTAATACCTGACGCTATCGAGAACCCTTAGTGCTTGGCAGGCACTCAATATGTAAATACCAACTTATGATATTTGATTGTAATTCAAGGGAACTTTGCATCCTCCCAGCTTCTAGACTACGACCTTGCACACATCACAGCATGCTTCATTGTACACAGCTGTTTCCTTGCGGAAGCAACTGGGCATGTTTAGGAAGATTCTGAATTTCTACCTTCTGCAGAAAATGATGTGGTAATGTTTAGAAAGTGCCTTCAACTTTCACCTTCTGTTGTCTGGAAAAATATCTGCTTCTGGCTGGTCCTCGATGGAACTGTTGGGATGATCTAACGGAATCCCTGGAGTGGCTCATCACTACACCTGGCTCTTGGTGCCCCCTTGTGGTGATCTGTTGCCATGCAGCGTTCAACCAGAGAAGGGAGAGAGATTCTTTAGCGGGTGTTGACTCTGAGACGAACATCACGGGGGAATTCGCTCCTTTATCCTCACCGCGCTCCTCTGAGGTTGCTGCCGTTGGCTTCATAACTTATTCTAAGTACCACAACAAGCGGCAGAATAGAAACTTGGACCCAAGCTGTTAGACCAGGGCTTGTGCTCCTGACAGCTATGCTAACATGCCAAGAGGCATTAGAGGAGGCATATAAGGATGAATTAAGAGATAGACTTTCTGGAATAACGGAGTAGAAAGCTTGGCAGGCTTTCCCCTAAGCAAGATAACAATTGAACTCATGATATTGTTTAAAACAGTCATCATGAAAGCCTCTGAAAAGATGCCCTATGAGAATACAGCAAAAGAGAAACATTTGTTCAAAAGAATCTAAAGTATCTCAATAAAAACAGTGAAAATCTGTGGTGTGTGAGCCCCACTCTGTTCCACTGCCCTCCTCACTAGCTCCAAGTTTTGGAAGTTCTGCCCAGGGCATGTGTAGCCAAATGCTCCATTTCTCCCGAGACCTGAGTCTGGGGCTGCGGTTTGACCCAGAGGAGGCAGGAGGCTGCTATTTCTCAGCTTTCAGCCCCATTTTGCAGAAGTTGCATTACGGAAAGGCATGCCAAGAGGACTAGGTCTCCCTCTTCTCATCCAGCCCCACCTGTGGGGCAGAAGCTCTTCCTCAGGCAAGTTGAGGGTTCCAGGGCCCTGGTTGCCCACACTTGCAGGGCAGAGATGATACGGGTGTCCACACCGCCTCCCACAGAACACACTTGTTAAGCAAGGATATCCCTTTGGGAAGAGAGGCTCTCTGGCCCAGCTTCAGCACTGGTACCACTCATCTGAACCTCGTGAGAAAGGCAGGCGACAAGAAGGAACAGCTCCACAGTTCTGAATTTATTTGGAATAAAGAGTGGAGAGCTTCCTTCCTAAAAGCATTGCTGAAAATACCCGTGATCTTCATGGAGAACAACGGGAAGAGACTGTTTTCTGCGGGATACAGGCAAAATGGTGGACCAGCCAGAATCCTAATCGAGAGAACCAGGGAGAGAGAAGCCCAGCAGAGCACCCCACTGGTCACAGTCGGCTCTGGGGGTCACGCTGCTCGCCTCGGGAAGCGTCAGAGCAGGGCGAGGACAGAGGCGTCACCGGGACGCAGAGAGACTTCTGGAGTGGTGAGTGTGGTGGGCGGGCTGGAGGGGAAGTCCGCACGTGGAAAGGAGGCCTGGAGACCCAATGCTCCTCTGACCTAAGCACGAGGGGTGAAGAGACGGGGGCGGGGCTCCGGGGCGAAGTGTCACTAGTTTGTAAGGTTTTTAAAGTGGGGGCTTTTCCATCCTTTGTGTGTGGACAGGATTGTGTGCGACCCAGGTAAGAAGGGGCAATTCATGACATATGATGTAGAAGTGGGTAGGAGGAGAGGGGGGGGCTGCTCTCCTGGACCAGACAGGAAAGAAGCTGGATGCAGACACCAGACAATGTCCCGCGTGGTCAAGGACAGATGGGTGCACTTCCACGTGATGCCCTGGATTTTTAACCAGGAAAACATAGAGATAAGCCGGGGAAATCTGAGGAGTGAACAAAAGGGGTGGGGTCAAGCTGATCGACAGAGAGCGTGGGAATCCCCGGCAGCACAGTGTACCCAGCTGAAGTCAGTTACTCAGCTCTTCATTTAAAGTGACAACAATTGGCTTCAATTCGTGGCTTTCTGTGGCTATTCCTGGAAAAGTTGGTATATAGACACTGCTCTACTTGTGAGGTGTGTGTGATGAGAGGGAAGAAGGGTAAGAGAAACAGTGGAGGGGGATGGTGGCCAGTGGTGATGGAACGATCCATGAGCCGTGAGGGAGACTGAGGTGATATCAAGAAAAGGCAGAGAACAAAAGTCAATTCAGTTCAGTCGGTCAGTCGTCTCTGACTCTTTGTGACCCCATGGACCACAGCACACCAGGCTTTCCTGTCCATCACCAACTCCCAGAGTTTACTCAAACTCATGTCCATCAAGTCGGTGATGCCATCCAACCATCTCATCCTCTGTTGTCCGCTTCTCCTCCTGCCCTCAGTCTTTTCCAGCATCAGGGTCTTTTCAAATGAGTCCATTCTTCCCATCAGGTAGCCAAAGTATTAGAGCTTCAGCTTCAGCATCAGTCCTTCCAATGAATATTCAGGACAGATCTCCTTTAGGAAGGACTGGTTGGATCTCCTTGCTCTCCAAGGGACTCTCAAGAGTCTTCTCCAACACCACAGTTCGAAAGCATCAATTCTTCAGAGCTCGGTTTTCTTTACAGTTCAAATCTCACATCCATACATGACTAACAGAAAAACCATAGCTTTGACTAGATGGACCTTTGCTGGCAAAGTAATGTCTCTGCTTTTTAATATGCTGTCTAGGTTGGTCATAGCTTTTCTTCCAAGGAGCAAGCGTTTTATAATTTCATGGCTGCAGTCACCATCTGCAGTGATTTTGGAGCCCAAAAAATAAAGTATCACTGTTTCTATTGTTTCCCCATCTATTTGCCATGAAGTGATGGGACTGGATGCCATGATCTTTGTTGTTTGAATGTTGAGTTTTAAGCCAACTTTTTCACTTTCCTCTTTCACTTTCATCAAGAGGCCCTTTAGTTCTTCACTTTCTGCCATAAAGGTGGTGTTATCTGCATGTCTGAGGTTATTGATATTTCTTCCAAGAATCTTGATTCCAGCTTGTGCTTCATCTAGCCCAGCATTTCGCATGATATACTCTGCATATACGTTAAATAAGTAGGGTGATAATATACAGCCTTGACGTACTCTTTGTCTAACTCAGTGAAACTATGAGCCATGCTGTGTCAGTTCAGCTCAGTTCATTTCAGTCGCTCAGTCGTGTTCGATTCTTGACAACCCCATGTATCGCAGCATGCCAGGCCTCCCTGTCCATCACCAACTCCCAGAGTTCACTCAAATGCACGTCCATCAAGTCGGTGATGCCATCCAGCCATCTCATCCTCTGTTGTCCCCTTTTCCTCTTGCCCCCAGTCCCTCCCAGCATCAGAGTCTTTTCCAATGAGTCAACTCTGCATGAAGTGGCCGAAGTACTGGAGCTTCATCTTTAGCATCATTCCCTCCAAAGAACACCAGGGCTGATCTTCAGAATGGACTGGTTGAATCTCCTTGCAGTCCAAGGGACTCTCAGGAGGTGTAGGGCCACCCAAAATGGACGGCTGGGTCATGGTGGAGAGTTTTGACAAAATGTGGTCCACTGGAGAAGGGAATAGCAAACCACTTCAGTATTCTTGCCTTGAGAACTCCATGAACAGTATGAAAAGGCAAAACATAAAGGTTGGAAGAATAGATTAGCGGTCTCCATGAGGCTGAAGAATTCCTGGCAAGAGAGGAAGATGTGGTCCATAAATCAGATCATCAGGTACTTGGAACAAAGTCCGTGGTGGAATCTCAGGCTTCCAGGCTGCGGTGCTGCTAAGGAAGCTTGGCGAGTGGATGGGTGGGGCGTTGGGCGAGCTGCTTGCCTGCCTGCGGAAGTCCCTGAGCTGAGTCCCTGAGCTGAGTCCCTGGACCAGGAGACAAAGCCCGCAGATCACGGGCTACAGTCTGGAGATAACGTGACCCCAGAGCAAGAGGAAAGAAGGCAACAGAGGGGAGCACGCGCCCCAAGGGAGCTGGGTTTGTTGTTGCTATTGTACTTTTTTTGTTGTTTGTTTAACACCAAGGTAGAGGAATAACTGTTGGAAGCAGCAAGGACCCACGTGGAGGACCGTTCTCCCATCAGACCCTGAGCTGCAGGAGAGTGAGGGGCACACACTGGGGTCTCAACTCTGGCAGAGAGATGAGGGAATTCTCAGAGGAGTATCTGAGGATGGATGAGTCTGCTGATCACTCAGTGGAAGTTCTTGGTGGCAGAGTTAAGGGTTGGAGGGAGAGGAGGAGTTAAGGGTTGGCTGGATGGGGTGGGGGCTGTGTAAAGATGGGCTTTTATTTTTGTAAACAGCATTAACTTTGCTGATTGTTTGGTAGATGACTTACAAAATTTGTTAGTGACATACGTTTGTGATCAGTCATCTCTGACTCTTTGTGACTCCATGGACTGTAGCCTGCCAGGCTCATGTCCATGGAATTTTCCAGACAAGAATACTGGAGTGGGCTGCCATTTCTTCCTCCAGGGGATCTTGCCCACCTGGGGACTGAATCTGCATCTCCTCCATTGGCAGGAGGAATCTTTACCTCTGAGCTGCCTGGGAAGCCAGCAACATTTATATGTATATAAAAATTATCTCCTCCTACTCAAAAAACTGACTACAGAAAATCCCATTGGCCTCCAACTTTATTTTATTTTTCTAGCATTTTTTAATGGCTTCCTCTGCTCTTTTAGACATTGTGGGCCCTCAGTGGTAATTGTAGTTTTGACTCGATTCAGCCCATTTGGAAAACAAACCATTAGGAAGCGCATTTGGGCTTCGTTTTGTGAAAGAAACATAAAAACCCCTACAGTATCTACTTCATTAGCACATCGGGCCCTGGGGAGAGGTGAGAATACTCCGGAAAGAAAAGTACAGCAGGACTAGGGGAGAGATCAGCCAAGCCCCAAAATTCAATTTTGCTCTTTCCAGACCACACCTCAGTCAGAGCAGCTGGACTAGATATGGCTCTCTGGTTAAGATGCTGAGATTGATATTCAGATGAAAGGTAATGTGAGGAGGACTTTCTCTCTCAGGTTGAGAAGTGTTTTCTTTAGGGAAAAATAGCAGGCAAAACAAAGGAAGTGCTGAGGCTTTCAAAGAAAATGCGAACAGGAGAGGATGATGGAGAAAATGGTTTAAATGTCCCAAAGAAAGGCTGTGCTTGTCTGCACAGGTCAGGTCTGCCTGACAGTCAAGTTAGAAATGTGTCCAGCTGTCTGCAGCTCTGAATGCATGATAACAAATCCCCTGCAATGGTTCAGCTTTTGATTGCCTCAGCAATGGCATTGTTTGTGACCACAGAGACCCAGCTACTCTTCCTCTTGCTAAGAAACACTTAGAGCCATTCACTGGGGCCTTATTTAAAGATATTACATTGATAAATTAAATGGAATAATATATCCAGCTTGCCTAGCACATAGGAAGGCTACTTTCTTTCCACTTCAGTTATTATACAAACACAGTGAAACAATGGACGACACACATTGCTCTAAAGAATTGCTTTTCCCTCTGAATTTTAAAATTGCAATAATTGTAATACTGAAACTATTATTGCTCTTGTTGACTCTAAATCAGTGTCTTGGCATTGGCTGGAATTCTATGTGAAGTGAATCTTTTCTTGGCCTCTCCCCAGCAGCTTGATGATGCAGCCTGGTCTAGAAAGTGATCTTACAGCAATTGTGGTAATTACCACCCGGATTGAGATGCTCCTGCATGTCAGCTAGGTGCTGTACTGGGCAGGCATTCTCCTCATTTCCCAGAACCTCTGTTGAGTGAGGTAGCAGCATCCTGATCTAATGGAGGAAGAAACTGAAGCTTAGGAGAGTCTTGGCCAAGACTGTTTTATTAATGATGAAATTCATAAATAAAAGGTTTTATTTAATACCTGCCATGTCAGTAGTGAAGCATAGCTAACCCTTGATTAGAATCTTCTGAAGAATTTTAAACGCTTTTCAAACTATTTATTAAGCTTGGGTCACTGCACCAAAGGCATACTGTTGAAAATGGCAGGTGGGAATTCTTGCCCATCTTACCTTTCTTTTTTCTTTTTTTTTGGCAGTGCCAGGTCTTCGTGCTGCACTGGGCTTTTTCCCAACTGTGGCTAGCGGGGGCTTCCCTTGCTTGCAGTGCATGGGCTTCTTGCGGAGGAGCATCGGCTCCAGGCCTATGATTTCAGTAGTGATGGCTTGAGGGCTCTGAAGGGCACAGGCTCAGTAGCTCTGTTGCTCCAGTCAGTCACTCTGAGGCATGTGGGATCTTCCTGGATCCCAGACCAGGGATCAAACCCATGTCCACTGCATTGGCAGGCAGATTTTTAACCACTAGACCACTGGGGAAGTTGAGGAGGCAGATTTTCTTTTTTTAGTATTTTTTTTTAAATTTTGGTTATGCCGGGTATTTGTTGCTGCGTGCAAGCTTCTGCTGGTTGGTGTGGGCGGGGGCTCCCACCAGAAGCCTGGTGGTCACGGGCTTCTCATCGGGGTGGCTTTTCTTGTCGTGAAGCATAGGCTGCAGGAGCACTTCAGTGGTTGCACTGCGTGGGTTCAGTAGCTGTGGCTCGCAGGCGCTAGGGCATGGGCTCAGTTGTGGCGAAAGGCTGTAGTTGCTCCCGCCAAGTGGGATCTTCCTGGAGCAAGGCTCCAACCTGTATTCCCTGCACTGGCAGGCAGATTGCTATCCACTCCACCACCAGGGAAGTCCCTATCTTCTCTTTCTTGGACACTGCTGATTTTGATCAAAACGTAGCTCCAACTATAGGAGTCTGCCCCTGGATTTTCCCTTCTCCTTTGCCATTGTCTCTGGGCAACCTCACTTATGCTTAGGGCTTTAAATGCCAACTCCATTCTGATGACTTCCAAGTCTTTAATTACAGTTCAGTCTCTTTCCTGAGTTCCAACCCATTTAGTCTTATAAAACTTAATTTTTGTTGGTTAACATTATACATTTTACACTTAGCAACAGGTGTAAACTCTGAAACATCCATCAGAAAAGAATGTCCCTGAGGCACTTGCACAAGAGGATATCAATACATATTCACACAGTGACATTTCAGACAGATAAGTGCCCTTATAGCAGGTCACCAAATAGGAAAGATAGAACGCATGAGCACAGAGCACACGACATAAAATGAAATACATATGTAGAGACTGACCATCATTTGAAGCCAACCCATTTATATCTGGAGAAGGCAATGGAAGCCCACTCCAGTACTCTTGCCTGGAAAATCCCATGGACGGAGGAGCCTGGTGGGTTGCAGTCCATGGAGTCACTAAGAGTCGACTGAGCGACTTCACTTTTACTTTTCCCTTTCATGCCTTGGAGAAGGAAATGGCAACCCACTCTAGTGTTCTTGCCTGGAGAATCCCAGGGACATGGGAGCCTGGTGGTCTGTTGTCTATGGGGTCACACAGAGTTGGACATGACTGAAGTGACTCAGCAGCAGCAGCATTTATATCCAGCTACTCATGAGATGTCTCCTCCTGGGTATTCCTAAGGGACCTCAAGCTCAATATACCCCAAACCGAACCCATACCTTTCTCCCAAGCAAGTGTCCCCTCTTCTAGTTTCCATATACCTGGACAGTCATGGCTGGGACCAACAGGTCACAGAATCCTCCCACTCTTTCTGTCTCTCTTCTTGTATCCTGTTGGCGGCCCAGTCCTGCAGAGGAGAGATTCTTGGAATAAGGTCTCCAGACCACCTGCAGCAACTCCATCTGGTCAGAACGAGCATCTTTGGGGCTGGGACCAGCAATCTGTGGTGTAACAAGCCATCCATGTATTCTGGTGACACTCTAAACTGACCTTGTTTATTAGCTCTCTAATTACTCCATTCTGGAAGCTCCTAAGTCAGGTCCTTCTCTTCTCGCACCTGAATGAGTACAATCATTTCCTAACCATGTACCTTTTTCCAGCTTCAGACCTCTATGAACTTCCTCCCGTTTCTTGCCAGCATGCTCCCTCCAAATGAAAATTTGATCATATCTCTACCATACATATTAGGTTGGTCCAAAAGTAATTGCATTTTGCAATATTTCAAATAGGAAAAGGATTATGTCAAGGCTGTATATTGTCACCCTGCTTATTTAACTTATATGCAGAGTACATCATGAGAAATGCTGGGCTGGAAGAAGCACAAGCTGGTATCAAGATTGCCGGGAGAAATATCAATAACCTCAGATATGCAGATGATACCACCCTTATGGCAGAAAGTGAAGAACTAAAGAGCCTCTTGATGAAAGTAAAAGAGGAGAGTGAAAAAGTTGGCTTAAAGCTCAACATTCAGAAACTAAGATCATGGCATCTGGTCCCATCACTTTTGGCAAATAGATGAGGAAACAGTGGCTGACTTTATTTTTCTGGGCTCCAAAATCTCTGCAGATGGTGACTGCAGCAATGAAATTTAAAAAACCCTTACTCCTTGGAAGGAAAGTAATGACCAATCTAGACCGCATATTAAAAAGCAAAGACATTACTTTGCCAACAAAGATCCATCTAGTCAAGGGTATGGTTTTTCGAGTGGTCATGTATGGATGTGAGAGTTGGACTATAAAGAAACCTGAGTGCTGAAGAATTGATGCTTTTGAACTGTGGTATTGGCGAAGACTCTTGAGAGTCCCTTGGACTGCAAGGAGATCCACCCAATCCATCCGAAAGGAGATCAGTCCTGGGTATTCATCAGAAGGACTGATGTTGAAGCTGAAACTCCAATACTTTCACGACCTGATGCGAAGAGATGACTCATTTGAAAAGACCCTGATGCTGGGAAAGATTGAGGACAGGAGGAGAAGGGGACAACAGAGGATGAGATGGTTGGATGGCATCAGTGACTCAATGGACATGAGTTTGGGTAGACTCTGGGAGTTGGTAATAGACAGGGAGGCCTGGCATGCTATGGTTCATGGGGTCACAAAGAGTTGGACACAACTAAGCGACTGAACTGAATGTTGAACTTTGCCACTTGATATTGGAATACATTCATAAATAAATGTGGTTATGCTATACATCATTGCTGAGGTCCAGCCTCAGCAGAGTCCAGGGATATCCTCAGGATGGACAACATTGGCGAATGAAGAAAGATAGATAAAGAGATAAGGGAAGAGACACAGGGTGACCAAACTTCTTCGTTGAGCAAGGCCCATTTACTTTATTCTTCTCGGGGTTTTTTACACTGAGTTATACCAAGGTGAAAAATGCAGAGTCAACTCAACATTCTATCAGTAATAACTTTTATCGATATCAGGTTCCCTTCTGCAAGCATCCCACTTTCTGCACATCATCCGCTGTTCTGGAGGCCTGTTGATATTCCATGACCTCTTTTTGATAAAGGTTGGTCAGCCAGAACAGTGATTTTCCCTTAAAGTGTTTCTTCTTAAATTCTTAGTCTGCATCACCCTTAAAGTTCAGAGTTACATTTTTATGGAGCAAAGATTCAGTGGGTTACAGCAAAGAAAGAACTTATTAACTCAAAGTCTAATGTTGCTAATGCTAAGGCTGATGCTTGTAAATTCTATATCTTAACTATATGCACTCCCAGGAACACAATGGATAAGGGATGTGAGAACTTGGCAGCAAGCATAGGCTTGACAATGTTGCAAGAGTCTGGATAAATCTGCCAAGTAAGCTAGAATGCTAACAGAGGGTTTGAAACACTCCTTTCATGCCCAGGAGATTTATAAACTACAGCCCTAAGTTAACTATTTTGGTCAGGGACAGCCCCCTGCTAATGTCAGAAGAGCTGGTGAAAGACATAAAGTAGTAAGACAGNGTCACTGCACCAAAGGCATACTGTTGAAAATGGCAGGTGGGAATTCTTGCCCATCTTACCTTTCTTTTTTCTTTTTTTTTGGCAGTGCCAGGTCTTCGTGCTGCACTGGGCTTTTTCCCAACTGTGGCTAGCGGGGGCTTCCCTTGCTTGCAGTGCATGGGCTTCTTGCGGAGGAGCATCGGCTCCAGGCCTATGATTTCAGTAGTGATGGCTTGAGGGCTCTGAAGGGCACAGGCTCAGTAGCTCTGTTGCTCCAGTCAGTCACTCTGAGGCATGTGGGATCTTCCTGGATCCCAGACCAGGGATCAAACCCATGTCCACTGCATTGGCAGGCAGATTTTTAACCACTAGACCACTGGGGAAGTTGAGGAGGCAGATTTTCTTTTTTTAGTATTTTTTTTTAAATTTTGGTTATGCCGGGTATTTGTTGCTGCGTGCAAGCTTCTGCTGGTTGGTGTGGGCGGGGGCTCCCACCAGAAGCCTGGTGGTCACGGGCTTCTCATCGGGGTGGCTTTTCTTGTCGTGAAGCATAGGCTGCAGGAGCACTTCAGTGGTTGCACTGCGTGGGTTCAGTAGCTGTGGCTCGCAGGCGCTAGGGCATGGGCTCAGTTGTGGCGAAAGGCTGTAGTTGCTCCCGCCAAGTGGGATCTTCCTGGAGCAAGGCTCCAACCTGTATTCCCTGCACTGGCAGGCAGATTGCTATCCACTCCACCACCAGGGAAGTCCCTATCTTCTCTTTCTTGGACACTGCTGATTTTGATCAAAACGTAGCTCCAACTATAGGAGTCTGCCCCTGGATTTTCCCTTCTCCTTTGCCATTGTCTCTGGGCAACCTCACTTATGCTTAGGGCTTTAAATGCCAACTCCATTCTGATGACTTCCAAGTCTTTAATTACAGTTCAGTCTCTTTCCTGAGTTCCAACCCATTTAGTCTTATAAAACTTAATTTTTGTTGGTTAACATTATACATTTTACACTTAGCAACAGGTGTAAACTCTGAAACATCCATCAGAAAAGAATGTCCCTGAGGCACTTGCACAAGAGGATATCAATACATATTCACACAGTGACATTTCAGACAGATAAGTGCCCTTATAGCAGGTCACCAAATAGGAAAGATAGAACGCATGAGCACAGAGCACACGACATAAAATGAAATACATATGTAGAGACTGACCATCATTTGAAGCCAACCCATTTATATCTGGAGAAGGCAATGGAAGCCCACTCCAGTACTCTTGCCTGGAAAATCCCATGGACGGAGGAGCCTGGTGGGTTGCAGTCCATGGAGTCACTAAGAGTCGACTGAGCGACTTCACTTTTACTTTTCCCTTTCATGCCTTGGAGAAGGAAATGGCAACCCACTCTAGTGTTCTTGCCTGGAGAATCCCAGGGACATGGGAGCCTGGTGGTCTGTTGTCTATGGGGTCACACAGAGTTGGACATGACTGAAGTGACTCAGCAGCAGCAGCATTTATATCCAGCTACTCATGAGATGTCTCCTCCTGGGTATTCCTAAGGGACCTCAAGCTCAATATACCCCAAACCGAACCCATACCTTTCTCCCAAGCAAGTGTCCCCTCTTCTAGTTTCCATATACCTGGACAGTCATGGCTGGGACCAACAGGTCACAGAATCCTCCCACTCCTTCTGTCTCTCTTCTTGTATCCTGTTGGCGGCCCAGTCCTGCAGAGGAGAGATTCTTGGAATAAGGTCTCCAGACCACCTGCAGCAACTCCATCTGGTCAGAACGAGCATCTTTGGGGCTGGGACCAGCAATCTGTGGTGTAACAAGCCATCCATGTATTCTGGTGACACTCTAAACTGACCTTGTTTATTAGCTCTCTAATTACTCCATTCTGGAAGCTCCTAAGTCAGGTCCTTCTCTTCTCGCACCTGAATGAGTACAATCATTTCCTAACCATGTACCTTTTTCCAGCTTCAGACCTCTATGAACTTCCTCCCGTTTCTTGCCAGCATGCTCCCTCCAAATGAAAATTTGATCATATCTCTACCATACATATTAGGTTGGTCCAAAAGTAATTGCATTTTGCAATATTTCAAATAGGAAAAGGATTATGTCAAGGCTGTATATTGTCACCCTGCTTATTTAACTTATATGCAGAGTACATCATGAGAAATGCTGGGCTGGAAGAAGCACAAGCTGGTATCAAGATTGCCGGGAGAAATATCAATAACCTCAGATATGCAGATGATACCACCCTTATGGCAGAAAGTGAAGAACTAAAGAGCCTCTTGATGAAAGTAAAAGAGGAGAGTGAAAAAGTTGGCTTAAAGCTCAACATTCAGAAACTAAGATCATGGCATCTGGTCCCATCACTTTTGGCAAATAGATGAGGAAACAGTGGCTGACTTTATTTTTCTGGGCTCCAAAATCTCTGCAGATGGTGACTGCAGCAATGAAATTTAAAAAACCCTTACTCCTTGGAAGGAAAGTAATGACCAATCTAGACCGCATATTAAAAAGCAAAGACATTACTTTGCCAACAAAGATCCATCTAGTCAAGGGTATGGTTTTTCGAGTGGTCATGTATGGATGTGAGAGTTGGACTATAAAGAAACCTGAGTGCTGAAGAATTGATGCTTTTGAACTGTGGTATTGGCGAAGACTCTTGAGAGTCCCTTGGACTGCAAGGAGATCCACCCAATCCATCCGAAAGGAGATCAGTCCTGGGTATTCATCAGAAGGACTGATGTTGAAGCTGAAACTCCAATACTTTCACGACCTGATGCGAAGAGATGACTCATTTGAAAAGACCCTGATGCTGGGAAAGATTGAGGACAGGAGGAGAAGGGGACAACAGAGGATGAGATGGTTGGATGGCATCAGTGACTCAATGGACATGAGTTTGGGTAGACTCTGGGAGTTGGTAATAGACAGGGAGGCCTGGCATGCTATGGTTCATGGGGTCACAAAGAGTTGGACACAACTAAGCGACTGAACTGAATGTTGAACTTTGCCACTTGATATTGGAATACATTCATAAATAAATGTGGTTATGCTATACATCATTGCTGAGGTCCAGCCTCAGCAGAGTCCAGGGATATCCTCAGGATGGACAACATTGGCGAATGAAGAAAGATAGATAAAGAGATAAGGGAAGAGACACAGGGTGACCAAACTTCTTCGTTGAGCAAGGCCCATTTACTTTATTCTTCTCGGAGTTTTTTACACTGAGTTATACCAAGGTGAAAAATGCAGAGTCAACTCAACATTCTATCAGTAATAACTTTTATCGATATCAGGTTCCCTTCTGCAAGCATCCCACTTTCTGCACATCATCCGCTGTTCTGGAGGCCTGTTGATATTCCATGACCTCTTTTTGATAAAGGTTGGTCAGCCAGAACAGTGATTTTCCCTTAAAGTGTTTCTTCTTAAATTCTTAGTCTGCATCACCCTTAAAGTTCAGAGTTACATTTTTATGGAGCAAAGATTCAGTGGGTTACAGCAAAGAAAGAACTTATTAACTCAAAGTCTAATGTTGCTAATGCTAAGGCTGATGCTTGTAAATTCTATATCTTAACTATATGCACTCCCAGGAACACAATGGATAAGGGATGTGAGAACTTGGCAGCAAGCATAGGCTTGACAATGTTGCAAGAGTCTGGATAAATCTGCCAAGTAAGCTAGAATGCTAACAGAGGGTTTGAAACACTCCTTTCATGCCCAGGAGATTTATAAACTACAGCCCTAAGTTAACTATTTTGGTCAGGGACAGCCCCCTGCTAATGTCAGAAGAGCTGGTGAAAGACATAAAGTAGTAAGACAGATTCTGGTTTGGGGGTAGATGCTTGAGCAGGTCCAGGGGGTCCATCGAGTCCTGAGGCCTTGCTCATCAGGACTCTTCTGCATGACCTTGTCATGGGTCAGATGGCCCAGGGATTCCCTCGAGTCCTGCATGACCTTGTCATGGGTAGGATCTCCTGTGCTGGCTCCCAGCACATCATTTTAATGCACATTTTTCACCTTTTTGTTTTTGCCAATGACTTATTACTTGCTGTGTATTTTATATTTATTTTAGACTATGGAAGTGATGTTAGACAAAAAGCACATTTGAGTAATTTTCTTATTCAAGTTCAAAATGGATTGTAAAGCAGCAGAGACCAGCTTGCAACACCAGTAACACATTTGGCCCAGGAACTACTAATGAATGTACAGTGCAGTGGTGGTTCAATAAGCTTTGCAAAGAAGACAGGAACCTTGAAGATGGGGGTGTGGTGGCTGGCCACTGGATGTTGACAGTGACCAACTGAGAGCTATCATTGAAACTGATTCTCTTACGACTACATGAGAAGTTGCTGAAGAACTCAACATTGACTATTTTACAGTCATTTGACATTTGAAGCAAATTGGAAAGGGGAAAAGATTCAATAAGTGAGTGCTTCATGAGCTGACCAAAAGTAAAAAAAAAATCAATCATAGTTTTGAAGTGTTGATTTCTCTTTTTCTATGTAGCAACTGTGAACAGTTTCTCAATTGGATTGTGACATGTGATGAAAAGTGGATTTTATACAACAACTAGTGATGACCAGCTCAGTGGCTGGACCGAGAATAAGCTCCAAAGCACTTCCCAAAGCCAAACTTGCACCACAAAAATGTCATGGCCACTCTTTGACGGTCTGCTGCCCATCTGATCCACTACAGCTTTCTGAATCCTGGCAAAACCATTACATCTGAGAAGTATGCTCAGCAGACCAGTGAGAGGCACTGAAAACGGCAATGCCTGCAGCCAGCACTGGTCAACAGAAAAGGCCCAGTTCTTCTCCAGGACAACACCCGACCGTAGGTCACCCTGCCAACACTTCAAAAGCTGAACAAATTGGGCTATGACGTTTTGCCTCATCTGCCATATTCACCTAAACTCTTGCCAACTGACTACCACTTCTTCAAGCATCCAAAAACTTTTTGCAGGAAAAATGCTTCCACAATCAATAGGAGGCAGAAAATGCTTTCCAAGAGTTTGTCAAACCCTGAAGCACAGACTTTCACATTACAGAAGCAAACAAATTTANTTTCTTCTTAAATTCTTAGTCTGCATCACCCTTAAAGTTCAGAGTTACATTTTTATGGAGCAAAGATTCAGTGGGTTACAGCAAAGAAAGAACTTATTAACTCAAAGTCTAATGTTGCTAATGCTAAGGCTGATGCTTGTAAATTCTATATCTTAACTATATGCACTCCCAGGAACACAATGGATAAGGGATGTGAGAACTTGGCAGCAAGCATAGGCTTGACAATGTTGCAAGAGTCTGGATAAATCTGCCAAGTAAGCTAGAATGCTAACAGAGGGTTTGAAACACTCCTTTCATGCCCAGGAGATTTATAAACTACAGCCCTAAGTTAACTATTTTGGTCAGGGACAGCCCCCTGCTAATGTCAGAAGAGCTGGTGAAAGACATAAAGTAGTAAGACAGATTCTGGTTTGGGGGTAGATGCTTGAGCAGGTCCAGGGGGTCCATCGAGTCCTGAGGCCTTGCTCATCAGGACTCTTCTGCATGACCTTGTCATGGGTCAGATGGCCCAGGGATTCCCTCGAGTCCTGCATGACCTTGTCATGGGTAGGATCTCCTGTGCTGGCTCCCAGCACATCATTTTAATGCACATTTTTCACCTTTTTGTTTTTGCCAATGACTTATTACTTGCTGTGTATTTTATATTTATTTTAGACTATGGAAGTGATGTTAGACAAAAAGCACATTTGAGTAATTTTCTTATTCAAGTTCAAAATGGATTGTAAAGCAGCAGAGACCAGCTTGCAACACCAGTAACACATTTGGCCCAGGAACTACTAATGAATGTACAGTGCAGTGGTGGTTCAACAAGCTTTGCAAAGAAGACAGGAACCTTGAAGATGGGGGTGTGGTGGCTGGCCACTGGATGTTGACAGTGACCAACTGAGAGCTATCATTGAAACTGATTCTCTTACGACTACATGAGAAGTTGCTGAAGAACTCAACATTGACTATTTTACAGTCATTTGACATTTGAAGCAAATTGGAAAGGGGAAAAGATTCAATAAGTGAGTGCTTCATGAGCTGACCAAAAGTAAAAAAAAAATCAATCATAGTTTTGAAGTGTTGATTTCTCTTTTTCTATGTAGCAACTGTGAACAGTTTCTCAATTGGATTGTGACATGTGATGAAAAGTGGATTTTATACAACAACTAGTGATGACCAGCTCAGTGGCTGGACCGAGAAGAAGCTCCAAAGCACTTCCCAAAGCCAAACTTGCACCACAAAAATGTCATGGCCACTCTTTGACGGTCTGCTGCCCATCTGATCCACTACAGCTTTCTGAATCCTGGCAAAACCATTACATCTGAGAAGTATGCTCAGCAGACCAGTGAGAGGCACTGAAAACGGCAATGCCTGCAGCCAGCACTGGTCAACAGAAAAGGCCCAGTTCTTCTCCAGGACAACACCCGACCGTAGGTCACCCTGCCAACACTTCAAAAGCTGAACAAATTGGGCTATGACGTTTTGCCTCATCTGCCATATTCACCTAAACTCTTGCCAACTGACTACCACTTCTTCAAGCATCCAAAAACTTTTTGCAGGAAAAATGCTTCCACAATCAATAGGAGGCAGAAAATGCTTTCCAAGAGTTTGTCAAACCCTGAAGCACAGACTTTCACATTACAGAAGCAAACAAATTTATTTCTCATTGGCAAAAATGTATTGATTGTAATGGTTCCTATTTTGATTAATAAAGATGTGTTTGAGCCTAGTTATAATGATTTAAAATTAATAATCCAAAACTGCAATTATGTTTGCACCAACCTAATAACTTTCTTCAAAGTTTTCCCAGTGCCTAAGGGGCACTCTTCCCAAGAATATATAATGTAGGCTCATAGAATTATTTAATGTGGCTACTAGAAAATTTTTTAAGTTGAAAAAGAAACTGGACTTCCCTAGTGGGGCAGTGGATGAGAATCCACCTGCCAGTGCAGGGGATGTGGGCTCACTCAGTCCCTGGTCCAGGAAGATCCCACCTGCCTCGGAGCAGCTAAGCCCATGTGCCAGAACTACTGAGCCCACATGCTACGACTCTCAAGCCCAAGTGCCTCTAGGCATCTATGTTCTGCAAGGGAAGGCCCTGCAATGAGCCACAGGGAAGAGTAACCCCCAACTAGAGGAAGCCCTCACGCGTCAATGAAGACCCAGTGAAACTAAAGCTAGTTAATTAAAAAAGAAAAAGAAAGAAAGAAACCGAAAGATCCCACACACCACAAGTAATGATCCTGAGTGCCGCAACTAAGATCCAGCACAGCCAAATAAATATTATAAAAATAAATGAATTTAAAACATGATTATTAAAATCCTATATATCTAAATATTATTTCAACAAGCAATTAATATAACAATTAATAAGATACTGGTCTATATCTTCACGCATACTGTGTATCTCATTTCAGATGTTTTCATGGAAAATATTCAGCTTATATTTAGATTTCATAAAATTTTCAAGTTGAAAGAGTTAAAAGAGTAGGTGTACTACTTATCCAAGGTGCTCCAAATATACTTAAGGGTTTTTCAATAGCTGAATTGAATACCACTTTTAAAATTTAAAATGAATTAAAAATGAACTTCTCAGTCAAGCGACCACATCTCTAATGCTCTCTAGTCGCACGCAGCAGAGCAAGCCTGACCCTCAGCCCCTCTGGGACCTGCTTCCTTCCTGGTCTCAGTGCCCCCGCTCCCCGCCCTGCTTCCCTGAATGGTTCATCACAAGGAAGTGCGTTTCCTGAGAAACTTCAGTCCTTTCGCGCCTCAGGACCTCCCCCCATAGCCCCTCCTTCCCCTCAGTTCTCTCTCCCTCATCTCCTTCTTGATGTGGCAAAACCCACTTATTTTTCAAAGTCAGCCCAAGAGACACCTCCTCCATTAAGCCTCCATCTCTGCTCCCCAGGACTGACTAATCCTTCTCTGAGCTGAACTGTATCAACTTCTAAGACTCATATAAATACTGAATTTTATTTACTTCCTCATATTTCTTTTTTTAATTAAAATTGTTTATTTTATATTGGCATATAGTTGAATAACAATGGTGTGTTAGTTTCAGGTGTACAACAAAGTGATTCAGTTACACATATACATGTATACATATCTCTTGTTGCTAGCTAGTAAACACCTGAAATCTTGTTATTCAAGAACACCACCCCAATGAACACATGAGTAATACCCAAGTTTGTGCCTTTTTGTTATCACATACTCTCCCCCACGGACCTGAAGGGCAGCGGTTCACTATCACTGAAGAACTAGTAAAAATTGTAGCTATGTGAGACGATGGATCTGTTACTTAATGTGATTGTATTAATCCTTTCATGGTGTATACATGTATCAGAACACCACACCAGTGTGGTGTTAAATCATATTGTACAACCTAAATATATACACATTAAATATATATATATATATTGAGGTATAGTTGACTTACAATGTTTCAGGTGCACAGCAAGGTGATTCAGTTATACAAATACATACATATCGTTTTTGAAATTATTTTCCATCATAGGTTGTTACAAGGTGTTGACTCTGGTTCTCTATGCTATATGGTAAACCTTTGTTGCTTGTTGCATATTTATTTTTTAATTAGAAATCTAGCATTCTATTCACACTAAGTCAAACAAATGGAATCAAAATCTCATAATTTTTTTAAATTAGGCAAAAATTCATGCTTTCTAAAATATATATATTGTATTTATTTTTGTATATGTATACAAAAGCTTTTGTGCTACACTTGATAAAGGCTCGAGGAAGATTAAAAACAAAGAAGAGATGGGGAAATTGGAGAACAAAAACTAAATGAAATGGGAACACTGAATATGAAATAGAAAAAGTGAAATAAACAAGATAAAAGTAAAAGATCATTATATANAAGGGATGTGAGAACTTGGCAGCAAGCATAGGCTTGACAATGTTGCAAGAGTCTGGATAAATCTGCCAAGTAAGCTAGAATGCTAACAGAGGGTTTGAAACACTCCTTTCATGCCCAGGAGATTTATAAACTACAGCCCTAAGTTAACTATTTTGGTCAGGGACAGCCCCCTGCTAATGTCAGAAGAGCTGGTGAAAGACATAAAGTAGTAAGACAGATTCTGGTTTGGGGGTAGATGCTTGAGCAGGTCCAGGGGGTCCATCGAGTCCTGAGGCCTTGCTCATCAGGACTCTTCTGCATGACCTTGTCATGGGTCAGATGGCCCAGGGATTCCCTCGAGTCCTGCATGACCTTGTCATGGGTAGGATCTCCTGTGCTGGCTCCCAGCACATCATTTTAATGCACATTTTTCACCTTTTTGTTTTTGCCAATGACTTATTACTTGCTGTGTATTTTATATTTATTTTAGACTATGGAAGTGATGTTAGACAAAAAGCACATTTGAGTAATTTTCTTATTCAAGTTCAAAATGGATTGTAAAGCAGCAGAGACCAGCTTGCAACACCAGTAACACATTTGGCCCAGGAACTACTAATGAATGTACAGTGCAGTGGTGGTTCAACAAGCTTTGCAAAGAAGACAGGAACCTTGAAGATGGGGGTGTGGTGGCTGGCCACTGGATGTTGACAGTGACCAACTGAGAGCTATCATTGAAACTGATTCTCTTACGACTACATGAGAAGTTGCTGAAGAACTCAACATTGACTATTTTACAGTCATTTGACATTTGAAGCAAATTGGAAAGGGGAAAAGATTCAATAAGTGAGTGCTTCATGAGCTGACCAAAAGTAAAAAAAAAATCAATCATAGTTTTGAAGTGTTGATTTCTCTTTTTCTATGTAGCAACTGTGAACAGTTTCTCAATTGGATTGTGACATGTGATGAAAAGTGGATTTTATACAACAACTAGTGATGACCAGCTCAGTGGCTGGACCGAGAAGAAGCTCCAAAGCACTTCCCAAAGCCAAACTTGCACCACAAAAATGTCATGGCCACTCTTTGACGGTCTGCTGCCCATCTGATCCACTACAGCTTTCTGAATCCTGGCAAAACCATTACATCTGAGAAGTATGCTCAGCAGACCAGTGAGAGGCACTGAAAACGGCAATGCCTGCAGCCAGCACTGGTCAACAGAAAAGGCCCAGTTCTTCTCCAGGACAACACCCGACCGTAGGTCACCCTGCCAACACTTCAAAAGCTGAACAAATTGGGCTATGACGTTTTGCCTCATCTGCCATATTCACCTAAACTCTTGCCAACTGACTACCACTTCTTCAAGCATCCAAAAACTTTTTGCAGGAAAAATGCTTCCACAATCAATAGGAGGCAGAAAATGCTTTCCAAGAGTTTGTCAAACCCTGAAGCACAGACTTTCACATTACAGAAGCAAACAAATTTATTTCTCATTGGCAAAAATGTATTGATTGTAATGGTTCCTATTTTGATTAATAAAGATGTGTTTGAGCCTAGTTATAATGATTTAAAATTAATAATCCAAAACTGCAATTATGTTTGCACCAACCTAATAACTTTCTTCAAAGTTTTCCCAGTGCCTAAGGGGCACTCTTCCCAAGAATATATAATGTAGGCTCATAGAATTATTTAATGTGGCTACTAGAAAATTTTTTAAGTTGAAAAAGAAACTGGACTTCCCTAGTGGGGCAGTGGATGAGAATCCACCTGCCAGTGCAGGGGATGTGGGCTCACTCAGTCCCTGGTCCAGGAAGATCCCACCTGCCTCGGAGCAGCTAAGCCCATGTGCCAGAACTACTGAGCCCACATGCTACGACTCTCAAGCCCAAGTGCCTCTAGGCATCTATGTTCTGCAAGGGAAGGCCCTGCAATGAGCCACAGGGAAGAGTAACCCCCAACTAGAGGAAGCCCTCACGCGTCAATGAAGACCCAGTGAAACTAAAGCTAGTTAATTAAAAAAGAAAAAGAAAGAAAGAAACCGAAAGATCCCACACACCACAAGTAATGATCCTGAGTGCCGCAACTAAGATCCAGCACAGCCAAATAAATATTATAAAAATAAATGAATTTAAAACATGATTATTAAAATCCTATATATCTAAATATTATTTCAACAAGCAATTAATATAACAATTAATAAGATACTGGTCTATATCTTCACGCATACTGTGTATCTCATTTCAGATGTTTTCATGGAAAATATTCAGCTTATATTTAGATTTCATAAAATTTTCAAGTTGAAAGAGTTAAAAGAGTAGGTGTACTACTTATCCAAGGTGCTCCAAATATACTTAAGGGTTTTTCAATAGCTGAATTGAATACCACTTTTAAAATTTAAAATGAATTAAAAATGAACTTCTCAGTCAAGCGACCACATCTCTAATGCTCTCTAGTCGCACGCAGCAGAGCAAGCCTGACCCTCAGCCCCTCTGGGACCTGCTTCCTTCCTGGTCTCAGTGCCCCCGCTCCCCGCCCTGCTTCCCTGAATGGTTCATCACAAGGAAGTGCGTTTCCTGAGAAACTTCAGTCCTTTCGCGCCTCAGGACCTCCCCCCATAGCCCCTCCTTCCCCTCAGTTCTCTCTCCCTCATCTCCTTCTTGATGTGGCAAAACCCACTTATTTTTCAAAGTCAGCCCAAGAGACACCTCCTCCATTAAGCCTCCATCTCTGCTCCCCAGGACTGACTAATCCTTCTCTGAGCTGAACTGTATCAACTTCTAAGACTCATATAAATACTGAATTTTATTTACTTCCTCATATTTCTTTTTTTAATTAAAATTGTTTATTTTATATTGGCATATAGTTGAATAACAATGGTGTGTTAGTTTCAGGTGTACAACAAAGTGATTCAGTTACACATATACATGTATACATATCTCTTGTTGCTAGCTAGTAAACACCTGAAATCTTGTTATTCAAGAACACCACCCCAATGAACACATGAGTAATACCCAAGTTTGTGCCTTTTTGTTATCACATACTCTCCCCCACGGACCTGAAGGGCAGCGGTTCACTATCACTGAAGAACTAGTAAAAATTGTAGCTATGTGAGACGATGGATCTGTTACTTAATGTGATTGTATTAATCCTTTCATGGTGTATACATGTATCAGAACACCACACCAGTGTGGTGTTAAATCATATTGTACAACCTAAATATATACACATTAAATATATATATATATATATATTGAGGTATAGTTGACTTACAATGTTTCAGGTGCACAGCAAGGTGATTCAGTTATACAAATACATACATATCGTTTTTGAAATTATTTTCCATCATAGGTTGTTACAAGGTGTTGACTCTGGTTCTCTATGCTATATGGTAAACCTTTGTTGCTTGTTGCATATTTATTTTTTAATTAGAAATCTAGCATTCTATTCACACTAAGTCAAACAAATGGAATCAAAATCTCATAATTTTTTTAAATTAGGCAAAAATTCATGCTTTCTAAAATATATATATTGTATTTATTTTTGTATATGTATACAAAAGCTTTTGTGCTACACTTGATAAAGGCTCGAGGAAGATTAAAAACAAAGAAGAGATGGGGAAATTGGAGAACAAAAACTAAATGAAATGGGAACACTGAATATGAAATAGAAAAAGTGAAATAAACAAGATAAAAGTAAAAGATCATTATATAGTACAGTGTTTTTTTTTTTTAAACATGACTGCTCATTAGAAACATATCTGGAGCTCTGGAGGAAAAAAGCAATACCTGAGCATTTGTATTTTTCAAAAAAATTCAAGATAATTCTGATATGCACCTGGATTTTAAAAAGCAATTACAGGTTTTTCTATTATATCCTAGTTTTGGTGATATGGCGGAGAAGGCGATGGCACCCCACTCCAGTACTCTTGCCTGGAAAATCCCATGGACAGAGGAGCCTGGTAGCCTGGTAGGTCCATGGGATTGCGAAGAGTTGAACACGACTGAGCGACTTCTCTTTCACTTTTCACTTTCATGCATTAGAGAAGGAAATGGCAACCCACTCCAGTGTTCTTGCCTGGAGAATCCCAGGGATGAGGGAGCCTGGTGGGCTGCCGTCTCTGGGGTCGTACAGAGTTGGACACGACTGAGCAACTCAAGTTGCACTTTTCATAATACTATTACATTTTTCTTAATTGTTTGGTGTTTGTTTTCTTTACGTCTTTTCCTTCTGTTGTGTTTCCTGCCTAGAGAAGTTCCTTTAACGTTTGTTGTAAAGCTGGTTTGGTGGTGCTGAATTCTCTTAATGTTTGCTTGTCTGGAAAACTTTCGGTTTCTCCGTCAAATCTGAAGGAGAGTCTTGCTGGCTATTCTTGGTAGTAGGTTCTTCGCTTTCATCACTTTAAATACATCATGCTATTCCCTTCTGGCTTGTAGAGTTTCTGTTGAGAAATCAGCTGATGACCTGATGATGCTCCCTTGTATGTTATTTGTTGTTTTCCCTTTTTGCTTTTAATAGTTTACCTTTAATTTTTGTCAGTTTGGTTACTATGTATTTTGGTGTGTTCCTCCTGGGACTCTTTCGGGGACTCTCTGTGCTTCCTGGACTTGATTGACTATTTCCTTTTCCGTGTTCAGGAAGTTTTCAGCTATTACCTCTTCAAATATTTTCTCAGGTCCTTTCTCTCTTTCTCCTTCTAGGACCCGTATAATATGAATGTTGGCATGTTTAATGTTGTCCCAGAGGTCTGTTACATTGTCTTCATTTCTTTTCATTCTTTTTTTCTTCTGTGGCAGTGATTTACACCATTTCTTTCATCCAGATCATTTATCCATTCTTCTGCCTCAGTTATCCTGCTATTGATTCCTTCTAGTGTATTATTCATCTGTTTGTTTTTAATTTTTCTAGGTCTTTGGTAAACAGTTTTTGCATCTGCTCAATCTTTGCTTCCATTCTTTCCCAGAGATCCTGGATCATCTTCACTATCGTTAATCTGAATTATTTTTCTGGAAAGTTGCCTATCTCCACTTTATTTAGTTGTTTTTCTGGGACTTTATCTTGTCCCTTCATCGGGGACATAACTTGCTGCTTTTGCATCATGATTAACTTTCTGTAGTATGTTTTTTTGTTTTTGTTTTAGCTTCTGTGAGACAGTGCTTTTTCTTGCTTCTTCTGTTTGCCCTCTGATGCATGAAGCTGAAGCTTGTGTAAGCTTCTTGATGGGAGGGACTGGTGGTGGGAAAAACTTGATCTTGCTCTGGTGGGCAGGGCTTTGCTCAGTAAAGCTTTAATCCAAATATCTGCTGATGGTGGGGTTGCTCTTCTCCTGTAGTTGTTTGGCCTGAGGCGACCCAGCCCTGGGGTCTTTGGGCTCCAAGGTAGGGTTAATGGCGACCTCCAAGAGGGTTTCCACCAAGACCTTCCAGAGTCCCCTTCCCTGTGGGGCCCCTGCTGACCCACGCCTCCCAGGAGGCTTTCCCACACTAGCGGGTAGTGGTGGTTCGGTCTCCTGTGAGTCCCTGCTCCTCTCCTCTGGGTCTTGGTGTGTGTACAACTTTGTTTGTGCCTTCCAAGACTGGAGTATCTGTTTCCCCCAGTCCTCTGGAAGGCCTATAACCAGATCCTACTGGCCCTCAAGGCCCGATTTTCTGGGGATTCCCAGTCCCTTTGTCGGATCCCTAGGCTGGGAAGCCTGAAGCAGGCTTCAGAACCTTCACAAGAGTGCGAGAACTTCTTTGATATTATTGTTCTCCAGTCTGTGGGTATGCGATTTGATTGTGACTGTGTCCCTCCTACTATCTCACTGCAGCTTCTTTGTCTTTGGAGGTGGGGTATCTTTTTTTTTGATGGACCTCCTGCCGATGGTTGTTCAACAGCTAGTTGCAATTTTGGTGCTCTTGCAGGAGATGAGCGGACGTCCTTCTACTCCACCATCTTGCTACAATTCTCATTTGAAAAATCATACTTCCATAAACCTGGAAAGGAAAATTTAAAAAAAAATTAAAAAAAAAAAGTATTTGAGCTCTTGCAAATGTCACGTTATGGTAATGTTCCTAAAGCTGAAGGACAAGAGATGGACTTTCTGCCTTGCCATTTGTTCTTTCTCCAAAGGTGATAGGCACACTGCTGAGTGTTCCTTTCACAACGGAATTAGAAACAGAAGACTGTAAGCTCGGGTGATTGTTATCTTTCTCTGGTTTTCCTGGACTCAGTGCTTTAATTTCTCCGAATCTTGGTGTCCTCTTCTGTAAAATGGATGATGTGTACGTGCTCAATCACTTGAGTCATATCTGACTCTTCATAACCCTACGGACTGTAGCCCGCCAGCCCCTCTGTCTGTGGGATTCTGCAGGCAAAAGTACTGCAATGGGCTGCCATACCCTCCTCCAGGGGCTCTTTCCGAACCTGCATCTCCTGCATTGCAGGCTGATTCTTTACCACTGAGCCACCCAGGAAGCCCTAAACTGGATGATAACCTAATGCACTAAAGAATGTAAAATGTGCCATAAACTGGAGTTAAGCAAATGTAAGGTCCTATTATCATTTACTCTCACAAGGTCACTGACAAAGGTAAGAAAAGAGGAAATGCCTCCTTTATGCAGGAGGCTGTACTGCCTGTGGAGGAAGGTAGGAAGCGAGGTGCTTGGATGAAGTCACAGCTGTCTCATCCTGCTTCTTCATCACATTTTGTCTTTAGAGGGAGGAGATGCCGCTTTGCACTCTCATAGGTTCTGGGGTGTTACCCAATTCCTATGTCCGGCTTTTTCCCCTCCAAACCTTCTTTTACTGTCCTGAGATCTTTCTATATACAGGCCACTACATAAAAGATTTCTGAAGTTCAAGATAGGACTGAAAAGCAAAAATAACATTGTTAAACTATTGGGAGTTAAGATTGTCAGGTGTAAGCTGTAATGATTTAGCTCAGGATACTTGCTGAGCTGGGGACTTCCCTGGTGGCTCAGCAGTAAAGAATCCACCTGCCAATGCAGAAAATGCAGGTTTGATCCCTGGGTCAGGAAGATCCCCTGGGGAAGGAACTGGCAACCCACTCCAGTATTCTTGCCTGGGAAATCTCATGACAGAGGAGCCTGGTGGGCCACGGTCCATGGGGTCACAAAGAGTTGGACACAACTTAGCAACTCCACAACAAAACGATAACGACAGCTTGCTGAGCTGGGTTCCCTCTGCCCGCCTTCATCTCCCAAGGGGAAGAACGTGACAGGGTTGGGAGGAAAATAAGATAGCAGGTGGTGAGTGTACCGGAGAAGGGGTGCTTCTCCCCAGAGTCAGCTTCAAAGGGGGTGGGATAGGTGGCCCCAGAAGAGTGTGAGTTCCAGCAGTGGGGGGCGTTGCCCTAGGCCTGTGCCCCAGTGGCTCCTTACATGCCTGTGGCTTGAGAGCAGAAAGGAGATATCATAATGCCAGAGGCTGAGAGCAGAGAGAGTCCAAAGCAGCCAGTGTCTCAGTTTCCTAAGCTCCAGGGAGCCTTCCCAGGGAGATGCCCTCATTTCCCAGTGTGTCCAAAAATGAGTATGAGAGAACTGGTAGACCTGATGGTGTCTGTGTCATGATGGGGGGGCTGGTCCGCCAGCCACACTGGAGGTTAGGCAGAGGAGAGGTCAGGCAGAGTCCAGCACAGTGCTGACAGGTGCCCCCGCAAGTGTGTGATGCCTCCCCCACCTCTAATGCCCACTCACTGTGTGATGCTCAGAACTCAGATGTAGTCCTCACAACTGCTTGGAAGGAAAAGTAGAAGACATGGGATTAACTGAGACAGCCTGGAACTGGCTTGGCTAAGAAATCATTCAGTAGCGGGTAAGGCAGGGGATGGAGACTTTTATAGAGATGAATTTCAAGTTACACAAAATAAAGTAAGGATGCAATTAGAAAAAGCCTGTGCACAGCAATAAAGACTAAGTGCAACCAAAAATTAAATGTATGTGTTAGTCTTTCAGTCATGTCCCACTCTGCGGCCCCATGGACCTGCCAGGCTTCACTGTCCTTGGAATTTCCCAGGCAAGAATATAGGAATGGGTTGCCATTTCCTTCTCCAGGGCATTTTTCCAACCCAGGGATTGAACCTGGATCTCCTGTATTGAAGGCAGATTCTTTACTATCTGAACCACCATGGAAGCACCAAAACATAAATAAATAAATAAATTTTTTAAAAAAAGTAGGGGAGAATAACCAATTTACCCTGTAGAAGAATTCCAGATACTTGATGTTGATATTCTGCCCTCAAGAGGGGCAGCCAACTCCCCGCTCCCTAGTGTGGGTTGTGCGTGTGCATGGTGACTTTTCAATTTGGACGTGCCATACAGCATGCAGAATCCTAGTCCCTGACTGGAGATCACACCCAGGGCCCTGGGTTCTAGGAGTGCCCTAGAGTGCAGAGTCTTAACCACTGGATCTCCAGGGAAGTCCTGGCATGGTGACTTNAGAAGAATTCCAGATACTTGATGTTGATATTCTGCCCTCAAGAGGGGCAGCCAACTCCCCGCTCCCTAGTGTGGGTTGTGGGTGTGCATGGTGACTTTTCAATTTGGACGTGCCATACAGCATGCAGAATCCTAGTCCCTGGCCGGAGATCACACCCAGGGCCCTGGGTTCTAGGAGTGCCCTAGAGTGCAGAGTCTTAACCACTGGATCTCCCAGGGAAGTCCTGGCATGGTAACTTTCTTCCCAAGAGTGTAGGGTGGGAAAAGAGGGGAAAGGATAACCTGCCAGTGGAGAAAGCCAACAAGCAACGGCTCAGCCAGGTGGATCCAGGTTAAGGTCAGCAGTGGTAGGTTGTGTTGATAGTAGGCACTCCTGGGATGACATGATGAGAATGGCACTTTGCATCTGCTGATTCCCCTCTCCAGATCCATAACCCTGTCTTACCATGTGATAAACATAACATCAGACACATCCCAGACGAGGAATATTCTACGGCTACCTGACTCGTCCTCCTCAAAACTGTCAAGATCATGACAAACAAGGAATGACTTAGAAGCTCAGAGCTGCGAGGAGCCTTAGGAGACTTGGTGACTCAGTGTATCTTGGATGGGATCCTGGACCAGATAAAGGGCATTAGACAAAAACTAGGGAAATCTGGATCAAGTATAGACTTAGTTAATCATGATTAAGCAGTTTTGATTCATTAATTATGACTAATACACCATTCTAGAGGAAGATGTTAATAAGAGGAAAAGCTGGGTGGGGGGGTATATGGGAACTCAATACTATTGTCAGGTTCTGCAAATCTCACATGATTCTAAATTTAAAGGTCTATGGGAAATATATGAATCTTTTAAAAAAAAGATTAATTGGGACTTCCCTGGTTGTCCAGTGGTTAATACTCTGTGCTTCCATTGCAGAAGGCACAGACTTGATCCTTGCCCATGAAAGTTCCATCTGTTGTACAGTGCAGCCAAATAAATAAATATATCAATTTCATAGTGAAAAACACTGCTGTGCATTTATTGCTGACGTTATCAGGGTAGGGGTGAGAGGAAGGCACTATACAAGAATTTATCCTATTTTCCTGTAAGTCAAGTGGGACTCAGTCAGTTTTGGCTGAAGTAACACGGAAAAAAGCTTTTATATTCCTGTCACAAATATGTGGCCCCTCCAGTGCCTGGCTAATTCTGGATGAACACTTTTTCTGCACCATCGTCTCCGCAATCTTTGCTGTCTGATGTTAATAACTCTGTTAGCAGCTCTTTGGCTGTTTCTTGAGCCCGAATATCTACTACATCAGCTAGCTCCTTTTCAGAATCCAGAAAAGAGTGGAAGATTGGAAGTCAGAGTACCTTTGAGTGTCACCTGATCACCATGCTCTTTGACTTGACCTTTCTCATTCCTTACTTCTTTAGCCATGAACTGATGATAATGATGGTCCCAGGATAGTACAAACTTAAATGGTGGAAGGTATGTGAAAGCATTCTGTGACCTAGAAAGGGCTGTGATATTTTATTTTAGAACATGCTTCTCTTCTCGGAGACTAGGACTTCCTGTGTCTCATTCTCTTTTAAGCAGCGCTGTGGCTAATTCACTCGATTCAGCTGTACAGACATTTGTCAAGGATCACTAACAGGTCAGGCACATGAAGTGCCTCACCTGGGTAATGATGTCCCTGAAAAAGTAAGAAGTGGAGAAACTCACGTTTGTCAGAATCTCCATGGCTTTGAAGAGTTGCATGTGGTTGGATGGACAAGCTGCTTGGATGGGGATTATAAACCCACAAGAGGCATTCGTGAGTCTTGACGCTTTTGGTTGCTGGACACTGAAAACCTGAATCAAAATGGCCTAGATAAGCTGTTGGTTCACCTAACTGGGAGGTCCAGTGTTAGGAGGTCTTCCGGGTTCCATGATACAGTGGTTTAACCACGGCATCAAGGGTACAATTTTTCCTTTTTCTGTTATCTGTAGTGATGGCTTTGTTAGGTAGGTAGAATAGGGAAAAGGAGTCCAAAATGGCAGTGGCTAAAAAACAAGGCAGGTCAAAGGAAGGTCCAAGGACCAGAGAGAAGACTTCAGGTAGAACAAACAGCACTCCTGGCTAAGCCCAATTTGCACAGGGCAGGCCCAGGTGGAGGAAAAAACATATAAAAGGAGGATCCAAAGCACTTTCTTTCTCTCTCTCTCTCCCACGTGTGTGAGCTCTTTCTCTCTCTCTCCCTCCTCCACGTGCTCCTCCACTTTCTTCTCTTCAAGTCTTTGGGTTGGCATGCCCTCACGCTTTGAGGATGGATTCTCCTGCTATCTTCTAAATAAAATAGAGCTGTAACATTGATTTGCCTAAGAGCTATAATACGGTTTGTCCAAGACCTGAGAACTGTGACACGCCGAGGGCTTTAATGCCTGTCGCTCCAAAGCTTTGTTGTGATGAGACAAAGAACCGAGGAACATATACTCGCATGACAGCTTCATCCTGTAACTAGCTCCTTTCAGGGTATGGGATGGCTGCCAGCAGCAAGTGGAGTTCTTAGCTTCCTTGTTCATGATAAAGCAAAATGGGGAGGGCACTCACACCTCGTGACCTTGACCGTCCTATCTTAACTAGCCACCCCCACCTCCTGTCTCTTTCTCTAACCTCTCTGCATTCTTCCCTTTATTTACTTTGCTATTTTGCTTATTATTTATTTATATGTTTACTCACTTATAGTCAGCTCTNGGGACTTCCCTGGTTGTCCAGTGGTTAATACTCTGTGCTTCCATTGCAGAAGGCACAGACTTGATCCTTGCCCATGAAAGTTCCATCTGTTGTACAGTGCAGCCAAATAAATAAATATATCAATTTCATAGTGAAAAACACTGCTGTGCATTTATTGCTGACGTTATCAGGGTAGGGGTGAGAGGAAGGCACTATACAAGAATTTATCCTATTTTCCTGTAAGTCAAGTGGGACTCAGTCAGTTTTGGCTGAAGTAACACGGAAAAAAGCTTTTATATTCCTGTCACAAATATGTGGCCCCTCCAGTGCCTGGCTAATTCTGGATGAACACTTTTTCTGCACCATCGTCTCCGCAATCTTTGCTGTCTGATGTTAATAACTCTGTTAGCAGCTCTTTGGCTGTTTCTTGAGCCCGAATATCTACTACATCAGCTAGCTCCTTTTCAGAATCCAGAAAAGAGTGGAAGATTGGAAGTCAGAGTACCTTTGAGTGTCACCTGATCACCATGCTCTTTGACTTGACCTTTCTCATTCCTTACTTCTTTAGCCATGAACTGATGATAATGATGGTCCCAGGATAGTACAAACTTAAATGGTGGAAGGTATGTGAAAGCATTCTGTGACCTAGAAAGGGCTGTGATATTTTATTTTAGAACATGCTTCTCTTCTCGGAGACTAGGACTTCCTGTGTCTCATTCTCTTTTAAGCAGCGCTGTGGCTAATTCACTCGATTCAGCTGTACAGACATTTGTCAAGGATCACTAACAGGTCAGGCACATGAAGTGCCTCACCTGGGTAATGATGTCCCTGAAAAAGTAAGAAGTGGAGAAACTCACGTTTGTCAGAATCTCCATGGCTTTGAAGAGTTGCATGTGGTTGGATGGACAAGCTGCTTGGATGGGGATTATAAACCCACAAGAGGCATTCGTGAGTCTTGACGCTTTTGGTTGCTGGACACTGAAAACCTGAATCAAAATGGCCTAGATAAGCTGTTGGTTCACCTAACTGGGAGGTCCAGTGTTAGGAGGTCTTCCGGGTTCCATGATACAGTGGTTTAACCACGGCATCAAGGGTACAATTTTTCCTTTTTCTGTTATCTGTAGTGATGGCTTTGTTAGGTAGGTAGAATAGGGAAAAGGAGTCCAAAATGGCAGTGGCTAAAAAACAAGGCAGGTCAAAGGAAGGTCCAAGGACCAGAGAGAAGACTTCAGGTAGAACAAACAGCACTCCTGGCTAAGCCCAATTTGCACAGGGCAGGCCCAGGTGGAGGAAAAAACATATAAAAGGAGGATCCAAAGCACTTTCTTTCTCTCTCTCTCTCCCACGTGTGTGAGCTCTTTCTCTCTCTCTCCCTCCTCCACGTGCTCCTCCACTTTCTTCTCTTCAAGTCTTTGGGTTGGCATGCCCTCACGCTTTGAGGATGGATTCTCCTGCTATCTTCTAAATAAAATAGAGCTGTAACATTGATTTGCCTAAGAGCTATAATACGGTTTGTCCAAGACCTGAGAACTGTGACACGCCGAGGGCTTTAATGCCTGTCGCTCCAAAGCTTTGTTGTGATGAGACAAAGAACCGAGGAACATATACTCGCATGACAGCTTCATCCTGTAACTAGCTCCTTTCAGGGTATGGGATGGCTGCCAGCAGCAAGTGGAGTTCTTAGCTTCCTTGTTCATGATAAAGCAAAATGGGGAGGGCACTCACACCTCGTGACCTTGACCGTCCTATCTTAACTAGCCACCCCCACCTCCTGTCTCTTTCTCTAACCTCTCTGCATTCTTCCCTTTATTTACTTTGCTATTTTGCTTATTATTTATTTATATGTTTACTCACTTATAGTCAGCTCTCTCTCTAGAATATCAGCTTCATGGTGTCATGAATTTCATATTGTTCACAATGGTCCTTGACCCACCTTCTAAGCAGAGTGGGGATCCTCTTTGACCTACGACAGAGGCTGAGCCTGCAAGGGGGGGTGGGGGATTCCCCTTTCCTGCTTCCTTCCTAAGTCCACAGTGCTTCTTGCCTGGGTCCTGACCGCTTGGTGGACGTCGAGGTGTTACTGGAATTAAGATGATCACAGGTGCCACTTTGAAGAGGTCTTTCCAAATAAAGCATCTTGAGTTGGTTTAGTTTGGTTAGAAAAACAGAACTGTTGACCAGAGAAATCTGGGAAAGCTGGGAAGACAAGGTTGATGGACAAATTATCCCCCAAATGGGTGAAAAACAAAGTGGCATAAGGTGAACAGTTTAGGACCAAGTCAGAGCAGAGGGGAGCCATGGTAGGGCTTCTCTCCCACAAACCTCTGTCTACATTCCTGAGCATATTAATTGCACTTTTGCATGGCGATGCTCCAAGGATCCTATGAAAGATTAATAATAGTTCTTCACAGTTTTAGAGCATTTCATAACTTATAAGACATTCCCAGACATTATCTCACTTCATTGTCACAGCCATTCTATGCGGTTGGCTTGATCACTCCTCTTTTGCAAGCAAAGAAACCAAACCTCAGAGCAACTTTCCAAAAGCCATGAAGTTCAGAAGAGGAAAAAACTGGGTACAGACATTTTCCTTCAAGTCTTGAGTTCATGCTGCCTCAGTGCAGTTGAAGAAAAATGGGCTAATGATTTCCTAATAAAAACACATCCTTAGGCCTAGGCTTTTTTATTTTGCATTATTTGTCATTCCATTTAGTATTGAGTTGCTCTGTACTTTTATATACATATGTAATTTTTCATAACAGAAAAATTAAAAAAATTAAAAGGATGGAGTTGAGTGGCTTGGTCAGCCCCCAGCAGAGAGAACCACGGGAAGGTCAGGGCCCAAGGAAGTCAGGTGCTGAAGGGTTTGGGCTTCAGTGCTTTAAGATTTGACTTTAAAAAAGAAACGAGAAAAGAACATTTGGGAATAAGAAATAAGAAAAATCACGTGCATGCACAAGCAGCTAAAAAAAAAAAAAAAAAAAAAACACCACAAAGGGATGAGTTGTTCCCTCTGGGTTTTATATTCTCTTGCCAGATCATTTAATTATGTTTCTATTCTTTTTTTCCCAAATTTAATTTTCCCCCAGACTTAAATAAGGAGCAGCTGATGCTTCATAGAAGACTTTGTGGAGCAGCCTTTCAGGAGGTGTTATTTGCAGGTCCTGGCTTGCTGTCCAATTTACTGTGTGATCTTGGGTTATTATTTCCCTCCTTAGAGGTTCACTTTCTTTGACTGTAACATAGAAATAACACTGTTTACCACCAAATGACCTCCCAAGAAAACTGAGAAAGAAGGCAGGGTGATAGCCATGAAGGCACTTGGAAATTTTCCAAAGTAGAGTGTCTTAAGCTGGGAGATGTTTATTATTAGAATATTCCTTGGATTCACCTGAGTTTGTGGGTTACTACAGTCCAGGACAAGTTGAAAGGACTTAAGTGGTCAACCTGCCTGGGATCTCAGAGTTTATGAAGCTGGATGTCTTCTGGTTGATTTGGTTGGTTGGACACAGATTTCATCCCAGGAGGTATTACTGATTTGCACAGATGATTCAGGAAGCAGAGTGTCCTGAGAAAGAGATGTGGTCAGTCCTTGATTATCCATGCTAAGGGGCAGATCATAATCTCAAAGAACAGGTCATCTCAAGGAGTGGGATTATTTATCTATTGGCAATACCTTGGCATTCAGAACTTAGTTCCTTGAGTATGGATGAAAGCCACGCCCCTTGCATTGGAAGTCTTAATCACTGGACCACCAGGGAAGTTCCAAGGAGTGGGATCATTTTAATTTAACATTGCAATAATACAATTTTTTTCTTTTTTTACCTTCTTAACTTTGTTGCTCAGGCTTGACTTTGTAAAATGGAAGAGGGTTGACCAAGATAGATTTTGGGTGGAGGGAAGAAGGTCACCTGGGGTTACTAAGGCTGGCTCAAGACCCACCTTTCTTTGCATTCACTTTCAAAGGCTTCAGGACAGGTGCTGTTGGCTTATCTTGTAACAGGAGGGAAAGGGGCAGGACAAAACTTTTTAAAGAATGACATAGCCCAAGGACACAAGATAAAGTGATTAGAATCAAATGGGTCCAAGATGGCAGACAGGTTGACTTTAATTAGACCTTGATCCTCAGTGAGCAAGCTGAATACACACCCAGAGGTGCCATGATAGTTTCAAGGCACTGTCAAAAGACCAAGGAGTGGCCCAATTCCTGGAAATCTCCACCTCTTCTCCAAAATAGATGGAATAATCCTCCCACTCATTCAGTTCAGTCGCTCTTTGCCACCCCATGAACCGCAGCACGCCAGGCCTCCCTGTCCATCACCAACTCCCAGAGTTCACTCGAACCCATGTCCATCGAGTCAGTGATGTCATCCAACCATCTCATCCTCTGTCGTCCCCTTCTCTTCCCGCCTTCAATCTTTCCCAGCATCAGGATCTTTTCCAATGAGTCAGCTCTTCTCATCAGGTGGCCAAAATACTGGAGTTTCAGCTTCAGCATATGTATTTCCAATGAAAATTCAGGACTGATTTCCTTTAGGATAGACTGGTTGGATCTCCTTGCAGTCCAAGGGACTCTCAAGTCTTCGCCAACACCACAGTTGAAAAGCACCAACTCTTCGGCAGTCAGCTTTCTTCACAGTCCAACTCTCACATCCATACATGACCACTGGAAAAATCATAGCCTTGACTAGATGGACCTTTGCTGGCAAAGTGATGTCTCTGCTTTTTAATATGCTATGTAGGTTGGTCACAACTTTCCNGCAGAAGAAGAAGAAGAAGAAGAAGAAGATGAAGAAGAAGGTGAGAAGAAGTGGAAAATGATGAGAATATAAGAAGAAGATGAGAACAAGAAGAAGAAGGTAAGAAGAAGAAGAAGAAGGTAAGGAGAAGAAGAAGAAGAAGAAGAAGAAGTTGAGAAGAAGAAGAAAAAGAAGTAGAAGAAGGTGAGAAGAAAAACAAGAGGGTG
>SJYW01039161.1:1121761-1149526 GCA_006410735.1 Raphicerus campestris
AAAAAAAAAAAAAAAAAAAAACACCACAAAGGGATGAGTTGTTCCCTCTGGGTTTTATATTCTCTTGCCAGATCATTTAATTATGTTTCTATTCTTTTTTTCCCAAATTTAATTTTCCCCCAGACTTAAATAAGGAGCAGCTGATGCTTCATAGAAGACTTTGTGGAGCAGCCTTTCAGGAGGTGTTATTTGCAGGTCCTGGCTTGCTGTCCAATTTACTGTGTGATCTTGGGTTATTATTTCCCTCCTTAGAGGTTCACTTTCTTTGACTGTAACATAGAAATAACACTGTTTACCACCAAATGACCTCCCAAGAAAACTGAGAAAGAAGGCAGGGTGATAGCCATGAAGGCACTTGGAAATTTTCCAAAGTAGAGTGTCTTAAGCTGGGAGATGTTTATTATTAGAATATTCCTTGGATTCACCTGAGTTTGTGGGTTACTACAGTCCAGGACAAGTTGAAAGGACTTAAGTGGTCAACCTGCCTGGGATCTCAGAGTTTATGAAGCTGGATGTCTTCTGGTTGATTTGGTTGGTTGGACACAGATTTCATCCCAGGAGGTATTACTGATTTGCACAGATGATTCAGGAAGCAGAGTGTCCTGAGAAAGAGATGTGGTCAGTCCTTGATTATCCATGCTAAGGGGCAGATCATAATCTCAAAGAACAGGTCATCTCAAGGAGTGGGATTATTTATCTATTGGCAATACCTTGGCATTCAGAACTTAGTTCCTTGAGTATGGATGAAAGCCACGCCCCTTGCATTGGAAGTCTTAATCACTGGACCACCAGGGAAGTTCCAAGGAGTGGGATCATTTTAATTTAACATTGCAATAATACAATTTTTTTCTTTTTTTACCTTCTTAACTTTGTTGCTCAGGCTTGACTTTGTAAAATGGAAGAGGGTTGACCAAGATAGATTTTGGGTGGAGGGAAGAAGGTCACCTGGGGTTACTAAGGCTGGCTCAAGACCCACCTTTCTTTGCATTCACTTTCAAAGGCTTCAGGACAGGTGCTGTTGGCTTATCTTGTAACAGGAGGGAAAGGGGCAGGACAAAACTTTTTAAAGAATGACATAGCCCAAGGACACAAGATAAAGTGATTAGAATCAAATGGGTCCAAGATGGCAGACAGGTTGACTTTAATTAGACCTTGATCCTCAGTGAGCAAGCTGAATACACACCCAGAGGTGCCATGATAGTTTCAAGGCACCGTCAAAAGACCAAGGAGTGGCCCAATTCCTGGAAATCTCCACCTCTTCTCCAAAATAGATGGAATAATCCTCCCACTCATTCAGTTCAGTCGCTCTTTGCCACCCCATGAACCGCAGCACGCCAGGCCTCCCTGTCCATCACCAACTCCCAGAGTTCACTCGAACCCATGTCCATCGAGTCAGTGATGTCATCCAACCATCTCATCCTCTGTCGTCCCCTTCTCTTCCTGCCTTCAATCTTTCCCAGCATCAGGATCTTTTCCAATGAGTCAGCTCTTCTCATCAGGTGGCCAAAATACTGGAGTTTCAGCTTCAGCATATGTATTTCCAATGAAAATTCAGGACTGATTTCCTTTAGGATAGACTGGTTGGATCTCTTTGCAGTCCAAGGGACTCTCAAGTCTTCGCCAACACCACAGTTGAAAAGCACCAACTCTTCGGCAGTCAGCTTTCTTCACAGTCCAACTCTCACATCCATACATGACCACTGGAAAAATCATAGCCTTGACTAGATGGACCTTTGCTGGCAAAGTGATGTCTCTGCTTTTTAATATGCTATGTAGGTTGGTCACAACTTTCCTTCCAAGGAGTAAGCGTCTTTTAATTTCATGGCTGCAATCACCATCTGCAGTGATTTGGGAGCCCAAAAAAGTAAAGTGTGACACTGTCCCACTCATTAGCATATGAAATTACCCAGCCTATAAAAACTAACCATGCCACATTTCACTCACTGTCTGCGATTGCCCACAGTCCGACTGTGGAGTGTGCTTCTCTCTGAATCTGAATATGTACATTTCTTACCTATCACTTTGTCTCTCACTGAATTCTTTCTGTGATGAGACATCAAGGATCTGAGCTTCATTAGGTCCTGAAACCATACACCGTGGGTTTTGGCTGGGTTTTAGTCCCAGACACGTGGGTTCAAGTCCCAAGCAGGGTTTTGACCAGGTTTGAGTCCCAGCCACATAGGTTCGAGTCCCAGACTGGGTTTTGGCTGGGTTTGAGTCCAGCACATAGGTCCCAATCTGTGGTAAATGGTTTCAGTCTGACAGCCTGGTTTCTAAGTTTCTTCTCAAGAAAATGTTCTTTCAACAAATGCTCCCTTCAGTGCCATTAACCATCAATACTTCATTTAATCATTCATTCATTTGCTTATTCAATGTATGCTCCAAGTAGCTCTTATGTGTTGAGTACTTATTAAGGATCAGGTGCATAAAGATTAGAAACCTTCCTTTACCTTGAGGTCTGTTGTGGGAAACAGATGAGTCCCTTATGGTGTGATTAATAGCTGTGATAGTGGAATGCCTTTGGTGACTGTGAAGGAGCAGCCCTTTCTAAACCCAGCAGAGACAGTAAAGACTTCCAGGAGGAGTTAACACTGGGACTTGAAGCCTCAGTAGGAATTTTTCATGTGGATGGATAAAAGTGATGGTGGGGTGAGGGAGCGCATTCCAAGAGGAGGGCACAGCATGTACAAAGGCATGCAGGCATGAAACAGCAGTGATATATTTGAGGAACAGCTAGTATTCTGATTGGCTGGAGGGTACCTGTGGATTGCCAGTAGAGGAGTCCAGCTAAGTAGGTGCCAAATCCAGCACCAGGCTTATCCTGAAGGACATGGGGAACCTCCAGTCAAGTCCTTCTCATTTTAGAAAGAATGCTCTGGCAGGAATGCAGAGACTAGAATAGAGACATGTGAGATTGAAGGAATGGGATGGATGCCCTGTTGGGAGCTTTTGAAACAGGAGGGAAGGGGACAGGGCATGTCTGTAAAAGAATGACATAGCCCGAGGACGTGACATAAACTGATTAGAACCAGATAGGTCCAAGATGGTGGACCTACTTCTACTAGGCCTCGAGCCTCAGTGTCTGCTCGTTGTAATACATCAACAAGCTAAATGACACACTCATGGGCACCATGACAGCTCCAAGGCTAACTGTAAAGACAAAAAGTGGTGGCGGCCCAGTTCCTGGAAGTCTCTGCCCCTTTCCTGTGACTCAGACAGTAAAGAATTGCCTGCGATGAAGAAGACCCAGGCTTGATCCCTGAGGCAGGAAGATCCCCTGGAGGAGGGCATGGCAACCCACTCCAGTATTCTTGCTTGGAGAATTCTATGGACAGAGGAGCCTGGTGGGATATAGTCCTTGGGGTCACAAAGAGTTGGGTATGACTGAGCGACTAACACTTTCACACTTTCCCCCAAATAGTGGGAATAATCCTCCCACTCTTTAACCTGTGAAATTACCCAGCCTATAAAAACTGGCAACCCCCACACCCTGGTGCTGCTCTCGTTTTCTGAGATGGCCCGCACTCTGTCTCTGGAGTGTGTTTCACTCCAAATAAATCCACTTCTTACCTATCACTTTCTCTCACTGGATTCTTTGTGTGATGAGACAGCAAGAACCTGAGCTTCATTAAGTTCCAAGACTGGGTGTGATCTCAGTTCAAAGACTGTGGGTTCAAGTTCCAGTGTGGGTTTTGGCTGGATTCAAGTCCTAGCCCATGGGTTCAAGTCCCAGTTAGAGGTTCATGGTTTCACTTTTATGGTAAATGAGCTGAGAATGGATAAAGGCCTCTACTCAGCAGGTGTGGATGGAGGAGGGGAGAGTGGACAGAGAGATCTGAGTGGAGGGTATGAGACTAAGGAGCTGGTGGAAGGTGGGGGACAGACGTGAGGGAGGGGAGTCTAGACTGACTCCCCAGTTCCTGGTTTAGGTGACTGTGATGACCAGCCTGCTGGCTTACATAGGAAACACAGGGGGAGAATCAGGCTTGGGAGGAAGTTGATTTATTTCGCTTTGAAAAGACTGAGGCAAGTATGGGACATCCACGTGGAAATAGCCAGTATGCAAGACACGAGAGTGTTTGGGGCTAGAGACCCTCATTGTGCGCATCAGTGAGGTCACCCAGGATAAGCAGGGAGGGAGAAGAAGCAGGAGGGCCACAGAGGACCCCAGGTATCTGATGGTCGTTCAGTCGCTCAACTGTGTCCAACTCTTTGTGGCGCCATGGACGGCAGCATGCTAGGCTACTCTGTGGTCTACTATCTACTGGAGTTTGCTCCAGTTCAGGTCCTTTGAGTTGGTGATGCCATCTAACCATCTTTTTAGGAAAATGATGTTTTAGGTGAAGTAGAGCAAGACAATCCAGGAAAGAAGACTAAGAGAAGTGAGAAATGCAGCGGGGAACTGGGAGGCAGCATGTTGGGAGGCCAGGGCGGATTTCAGAAGAGACAGTGGACAGAGCTATCAGGTTCCTAGGGAGGGTAAGTCTGATAAAAGCCAAAAATAAGGGGCCTGGTTGGCAGAGCAAGGCCTGTAACATCACTGACGGGCTTGAGGAACAGCCTTAGTGAGGAGGAGGGCTGCCCTTCACTGACAAGTGAGATGGAAAGAGCCGGGAAGGAGAACCTCCTTGTTCTAGTTCCTCAGGTCAGTTCAGTCCAGTTCATGTCCGACTCTTTGTGACCCCATGAACCACAGCACGCCAGGCCTCCTTGTCCATCACCAACTCCCGGAGTTCACTCAAACCCATGTCCATCGAGTCAGTGATATCATCCAGCCGTCTCATCCTCTGTTGTCCTCTTCTCTTCCTGTCTTCAGTCTTTCCCAGCATCAAGGTCTTTTCCAATGAGTCAGCTCTTCACATCAGGTGGCCAAAATACTGGAGTTTCAGCTTCAGCAATGGTATTTCCAAGGAAAATTCAGGACTGATTTCCTTTGGGATGTACTGGTTGGATCTCCTTGCAGTCCAAGGGACTCTCAAGAGTCTTCTCCAACACCATAGTTCAAAAGCATCAATTCTTCTATGCTTAGCTTTTTTTATAGTCCACCTCTCACATCCATACATGATTATTGGAAATACCATAGCTTTGACTAGAAGGACCTTTGTTGGTAAAGTAATGTCTCTGCTTTTTAATATGCTGTCTAGGTTGGTCATAGCTTTTCTTCCAAGGAGTAAGCGTCTTTTAATTTCATGGCTGCAATCACCATCTGCAGTGATTTTGGAGCCCCTCAAAGTCTCTCACTGTTTCCATTGTTTCCTCATCTATTTGCCAGGAAGTGATGGGACCAGATGCCATGATCTTAGTTTTCTGGATGTTGAGTTTTAAGCCAACTTTTTCACTCTCCTCTTTTACTTTCCTCAAGAGGCTCTTTAGTTCTTCTTTGCTTTCTGCCATAACGGTGGTGTTCCTAGCCAGGAGCTAGTCCACATTCTCCAGGGCACCTCTGATGAGGAAGAACTTTTGGGAATGGAATTCAGTGCCTCCTGATTGTCAGGTCCTATGTTAGACATTTCATGCAAATAATCTCACCATAGCCCTAGGAGGGGACAGCATAATCTCCCTTTTCAAACAGAGGACATCAAGGCTTAGTCAAGTCACTCATTTCTCTTTTCCACCAGCCAGGTCACAGCCTCCAAAGCAGATCTGTGAAGAGCCAGGCCTTTATCTCTCACTGGCTCAAGTTGCTAAAGCTGATAAGGAAAAAAGATAGTCTTGGGACAGACGCAGGGTAGATTTCCACCACTGAGGCCACCACAGAAGCAAGTTAAATCAATGGGCAGAAGGGAGATAAGAGGCAGCACAAAGCAGCTTTCTTTTCTGGGAGTAAAGATCAGCTAGGGAGGGGNCTGTGAAGAGCCAGGCCTTTATCTCTCACTGGCTCAAGTTGCTAAAGCTGATAAGGAAAAAAGATAGTCTTGGGACAGACACAGGGTAGATTTCCACCACTGAGGCCACCACAGAAGCAAGTTAAATCAATGGGCAGAAGAGAGATAAGAGGCAGCACAAAGCAGCTTTCTTTTCTGGGAGTAAAGATCAGCTAGGGAGGGGTGGAGGTGGGGGCAGGTAGGGGAGAAAGTCTGCGAATCTCCCTCTTAAACAATCAGCTGCCTGTGAGGAAATACACGGGCCCACATTTTATTTCTAAGATTGGTGCTCATTTTTAAATTAATACTTTTACAGTGTTTGACTATCTTCTGAGATTGGTTTTATTGCTAAAATCTGCATTTTAAAGATAAACCAAGACCCAGGGTCTTGCACATGTGCTTTTCTGCTATTTAGGAGCCCAGACTCAGTTCATTATTGAGAACACAGCAGTGGGATCTCTCTAGATGATCCTTCAAGGAATTTCATTGCTAATCACAACACCAAACATGTGCCCACAGACCTTACAGTGGCTTCCAAAGCCCTGTATATCCGCCATTCGGTTCCCCTTTGAAAGGAAAAATAATCCACGACACTTGTTAAAGAGGAGTAGGCAGAGTCTTTCAGAGGCTACTGCAATGGGGTTTTGTAATAAAGGCCACTAAGCTCAATACAATGACTGGGGAGAAGTTACAGTCAAGGATCGGGGCTGGGGGCAGGAGTGGGGTGGTCAGCGGGTGGATAATGACGGAGCAGGCCAGGGTTGTAAGATACCAGTGCCGGGGGATGAGGGATTTCATTAGCTCCCAAGGGTAAGGATTTTCCCTTTAACTGACCCAGCATGATTCGTGCTAAGACTGGACTAAACAGGCCAAGGACAGAGCCCGAGGTCAGGGACTTGACAGAAAGGGAACTCGGGAGGCTGAATCGAGCTCGGTCAAAGGAGGCGGGCTCCGTCAGCCTCCGACTTTGTTGTCGAGAGTGCTCCCTGCTCACAGGGCTCCTCCCAGCCCTCTCTGTGCCCGCGAGGTCCCTCCCCAGGAAGGCCTTTTGCAGCGGGAATCGGCCCTGCGGGTCCTTACAGTCTCCCCTCTCAGAGAGCGCCTGTCCATGAGCGCAGGTCTGCCCGTCCCCACGACCCCCGCCTCTCTCCTGAGTGCTTTCCTCCATGGCACCATCTGCCATGCCGTTTACTTGTACATTTTGTTTATAGTCCCTTTCTCCTTCAGGAGAATGTCAGTCCCATGAGGCAGGAATTCACTGTCTCCTCAGTACCTGGAACTGCATCTGGCATGTCGGAGGGGCTCATGCTTTGTTGAATGCATTGGATGCTAACGGTCTCCATAATACCTTCAGATCTTGATATCTACGTCCACAGCAAAGGATGACAGTCCCCAGTGTCGGAAGACCTTCCGACTAACTCACAGCTTACTTTTACCAGGTTGTATTTCAACTTTTATACAATAACCCAAGAATTACCTCAGATGTTGCTCACTCACTCAGTTGTGTTCGATTGTTTGTGACCCCATGGACTGCAGCACGCCAGGCTTCCCTGTCCTTTACCATCTCCTGGAGTTTGCTCATACTCATGTCCATCGAGTCGGTGATGCCATCCAACCATCTCATCCTCTGTCGTCCCCTTCTCCTCCTGTCTTCAATCTTTCCCAGCATCAGGGTCTTTTCCAACGAGTCAGCTCTTTGCATCACGTGGCCAAAGTATTGGAGCTTCAGGTCAGATGAACCATGGAATATTTGCCACCCATAAGAATTCTAAGGTATTATGTGCTTAGGAGGTGTTGAAAATGGGAAAAGGAAACCCAGAAATATTGGAACAAAGAAACCCATCTGGGAGTTTGCTGCAGCACTTCACAGATGACCCTTAGAGGGTCATCTTCATCAATTGCCAGAGGAATAGATGAGTGCCCCACCCTTTTGTCAAAATCTTGGCTCTCTGTGCACTAATGAGAAACAGAAATACAGACACAGTTATGAAGAAGGAAAGAGTGGCTTTCTTTCTTTGCCAGGCAAAGGGGGAACACAATAGGATAGTGCCTCAAGAACTGTGCCCCTTTCCTGGTGAAGTGTTGTTTAGTCACGGATTCATGTCTCTTTTGTTACCCCGTGGACTGCAACCTGCTAGGCTTCTCTGTCCATGAGATTTCCCAGGCAAGAACACTGGAGTGGGTTGCCATTTCCTTCTCCAGGGCATCTTCCCAACCCAGGGATCAAACCCACTTTGGCAGTCAGATTCATTACCACTGAGCCACCATGGAAGCCCGAATAGAAAGAGATTGTCTATTTAGGCAGGCCTATGTGATAAGGATCAAGGCAGTTAACAGTCTAGTCTGTCTTCTGCAAGTTTCAGAAGGGTGAGGTTGCAGACAACATTAGGGTGTGTGCAGGGTTCAGGTGGTCCAATCTCCTAATCTTGATGAGTTTTCCTTTAATCCTGTGGTTTTGTGGCTGCTCCTCCCTTGATTAGCAACTGTTTGAATCTGCTCTTTTGGAACTCAGAGAAGGTCATGGAGGCTGGAGTCTTGCCTATAAGAAATGGTGAACAAAAAGGCCATTGTGCCTGGGAGTCCCACAGTGCTCTGCTCAGCATCACGCCCTCTCTCTTCTCCCGAGAGGTTGTGTACAACAGGCCCTTAGTAGGCAATCACACAAGCTGCTGCTACTATCTGCCATCAGCATCATCTTCCCTCCAGAGGCCCCATGTGGGGTTTCTCAGGAGCACCCATGCTGTTTAGGAAACCTGTCGGACTGTCTGCTGCCACGCACCCCTGCTCATTCTTTCCCTGTGCCCAGACTGTCATCTCTCCTGTCTCTACCCACTGCTCCCTTATTTCTCATCTCCCTCGTAAGTCCCCATACACCCTGCACGTCTCATCTGAAACTGCCTCTACGGGGAGGACTTCGGACTCCCCTGGGCAGGGTTAATCACTCCTCCCCCAATAATAGCAGCCAGCACACACACTGTGATTAGGCTGTATTATAATAACTAATTTGTTGCCAAGTCCTCTTCCCAGGAGAACACAGGGGCCTGGAGGGCGCAGACGCAACTTACTGTCAGCGCCAAAGGAAACGACTCAGCAGGCAGGTGTCTCTCACGCCTCACCCTTGCCCAGGAGGCTGGGTAAAGCCTGCTTCAAAAGAGCCTGACTCACTTCTGAGCTTCTGGAGTACAGGGAGTCTCTGAGAGCAGACTTCACACAGGCTTCCTCTAAGGCGTGCTCTCCCAAAGCAACAGCTGAATTTCAGACAGAGGTTTTGAATCTGGCCCAGCGGATGGAAGTCTACTGCCCTGAACAAGACAGCTGTTGAAAAGCTAGTTAAAGCAGCCATTTCCTACCTATCTGCTCACACTGGCATGTTCACTGGCCACTGTCATTTGGAAAGTGCCAGAAAACAGGTCAGCAAAACTCCACTAAGGCCTTGGAACCAGATAAAGGAGTGGAGCCAGGGGATCATCTGGCCTGAGTGACAGGCAGAAGTTCTGTCTTTTTATAGCATCCGCAGTAGGAGATCAGTCTCTAGCACGGATTTGATACCCACGAAACAGTTGATAGCGGCTCAGACATGAGTCGGACCATAAAGAAAGCTGAGCACGGAAGAATTGATGCTTTTGAACTATGGTGTTGGAGAATACTGTTGGGAGTCCCTTGGACTCCACGGGGATCCAACCAGTCCATCCTAAAGGAGATCAGTCCTGGGTGTTCATTGGAAGGACTGATGTTGAAGCTGAAACTTCAATATTTTGGCCACCTGATGCCAAGAGCTGACTCATTTGAAAAGACCCTGATGCTGGGAAACATTGAGGGCAGGAGGAGAATGGGACGACAGAGGATGAGATGGTTGGATGGCATCACCGACTCAATGGACATGAGTTTGAGTAAACTCTGGGAGATGGTGAAGGACAGGAGAGCCTGGCGTGCTGCAGACCATGGGGTCGCAAAGAGTCAGACACAACTGAGTGACCGAACAACAGACAGTAAAGAATCTGCCTTCAATGCAGGAGACCTGGGTATGCTCCCTGGATCGGGAATATCCCTGGGAGAAGGGAATGGTTACCCACTCCAGCTGGACACAACTGAGTGACTAACACTTTCTCTTTCAAACATTAGATGGATGAACATGCAACTTCAGGGGAAAAGAGACAAGACGGAGGAGACATTGTCTAGTGCAGCTGGCAGTAGCTCTTCATTTTTAGAAGCCCCTCAGCTGTTTCTCTGTGGCTGCCCTGGGCCCTGGTTGCTGCTGGAGGGCTCTCTCTGTGGTGGGCGGGGCTGCTCTCTGGCTGGGCTCTAGTGGCTCTTCCCTGGGGTCACGGCTTGCGTGCTGCCCAGGATCTAGGGCTCGGGGCTCAGTAGCTGAGGCTCATGAGTTGACTTGTCCTGTGGCGTGGCACCCCACTCCAGTACTCTTGCCTGGAAAATCCCCTGGCTGGAGGAGCCTGGTAGGCTGCAGTCCAAGGGGTCGCTAAGAGTCAGACACGACTGAGCAACTTCACTTTCACTTTTCACTTTCATGCATTGGGGCAGGAAATGGTAACCCACTCCAGTGTTCTTGCCTGGAGAATCCCAGGGACAGGGGAGCCTGGTGGGCTTCCGTCTATGGGGTTGCACAGAGTCGGACACGACTGAAGTGACTTAGCAGCAGCAGCAGCAGCGGCGTGGGGGACCTTCCTGGACCAAGGACTGAACCTATGTCCTCTGCATTGGCAGGCGGATTCTTAACCACTGAACCACCAGGGAAGTTCCTAGAACTGATCCTTTAACAAGTCATCAAAGGAGGGTCTGGTAGGTGAGCCTCCAAAGTGGCACGTGTAGCAGCAGGCAGGGACCACGTTGTTGTCCAGGAGTGTGGCCCAGTCAACCGGGGGCCTCTGGGTTGACTAAGTGGAGGGTGCATGTTCCCCACTGGGCACAGAAGGAAAACTGTCCAGCTTTCCTTGCCCACCCTTTGTCCACATAGTACTCTATGCTCCACACAGAATATTTAAAGAACACTGGTAACAGAGGGCACAGAACCGCTAGAAAGCCAGGGGTGTCCGCCTGCCTCAGTTTAGCTTCAGCCACAGTCCTATGAGCTTTTAAGAGTTAAAAAGTGCAGGAGACTTTTTAAGAGTGCTACTAATTGTTCCTCCAGGTTGCTTCTGCTTGAAAATCTCTACAGGTGGGCTATAATCGTTTGAAAAGCTCCACCAAATGGGGAGGCCATTTGTCTAGTGCCCGTCATATGCCAGAATGCATGAACTAGACACTTCTGGGGTATCATTTCACCCTGGGGCTGCACCCCGAGGGAGGTCCTAGACTTCCTTCTGCAGGTGGGCATGGAGGCTCCAAGGTCATGAGGGATTTACTGAAGCTCATCTTCACTGGCAATCTGTCCCAGGCTGGCTGACCCATGCCAACTCAATACGCAGCTTGCAGATGAGATCAGAAAACACTCATGTTTTAAAAGGACCAAATCTTTTTGAGGAATAGCATTTCCTGACCTTTTTGGTGGCTGACATTGTTTGGGTGTCACAAGTTTGATCTGACACGGAATAGCAGGGGGAGCTGCAACCTCTCCCAGATGGGGCTGAGAGCGTGTTTCCCAAGGCCCTCCTGAAGCCTGGCCAGTTGTTTTGCCTTGGCTTCCAAGTATAGGGACAGTCTGAGGGACAGTGAATTGTGTAGAAGAACGAGAGAGCTGTTGTGTTGGACAGGCTTCTGATGGGAATAGTTTTGGCACGCTTTGCAAGCGGCTAGATTGCACAGTGGCACTGCTTCTTGGAAAAATCACCCTGCTGATCATCACAGGGAAGCATGTAGGAGGAATAGAAGCAGAACGTAAGAGGCTGGCACTGTCTGTTCCAACTAGCAAAAACAGCAGGGAGACACGAATGCAGTAATTCTAACCTTGTTAAACTAAAAACATTTCTCAGGTCCTCTTGGGAAACTTTATTTTGCTTCCCAAGGAAGGAAGTGAATCGGCTTCTTCGAGGTCAGTTTCATTTGGAAATTTTCCTCTTTCACTTTCCATCTAATTGGCACACAAGAAGAGTAGACATAACCTGAAAATGTCAAGTAAATATCTGGAGGTTTGGAATGAGTCTTATTTTTAAAAGGTCTTCCTTTGGGCTTCCCTAGTAGCTCAGTTGGTAAAGAATTCGCCTGCAGTGCAGAAGGCCCTGGTTCGATCTCTGGGTTGGGAAGATCTCCTGGAGAAGGGACAGGCTGCCCACTCCAGTATTCTGGCCTGGAGAATTCCCTGGACTGTATTGTCTGTGGGCTAAAAATGTTGGACAGGACAGAGCAACTTTCACTTTCACTTTGGGTAAACCCATTAAGAAAACTTTGACCCAGGGATTGCACTCTTGAGAATGAAAACACTAAGACTCCAGGATCCCTGGGTTTAATCTGGCTCTGACACTTATCCTGAGCAAGGAAATTCATTTATCTATGTCTGTTTTCTAATCTGTAAAATGGAGATAATAAAATTATCTACGCATAAGGTTTTTTGTAAAGAGTGAGCTAGTCCATGTAACTAGCACAGTACCAGTCCCCCAGACATAGGAAGTACTCAGTTGTTTATTATAATCTCAAAGACCCACTCACAAACAGGGATAAAACTTTATGCAAAGCTGTTCATACAGCAGTTTACAGTAATGAAAAATCTGAATCTAAAAACCCCCAATTAGGTGAATGACTAAAACAGGCTNGAGGAGAATGGGACGACAGAGGATGAGATGGTTGGATGGCATCACCGACTCAATGGACATGAGTTTGAGTAAACTCTGGGAGATGGTGAAGGACAGGAGAGCCTGGCGTGCTGCAGACCATGGGGTCGCAAAGAGTCAGACACAACTGAGTGACCGAACAACAGACAGTAAAGAATCTGCCTTCAATGCAGGAGACCTGGGTATGCTCCCTGGATCGGGAATATCCCTGGGAGAAGGGAATGGTTACCCACTCCAGCTGGACACAACTGAGTGACTAACACTTTCTCTTTCAAACATTAGATGGATGAACATGCAACTTCAGGGGAAAAGAGACAAGACGGAGGAGACATTGTCTAGTGCAGCTGGCAGTAGCTCTTCATTTTTAGAAGCCCCTCAGCTGTTTCTCTGTGGCTGCCCTGGGCCCTGGTTGCTGCTGGAGGGCTCTCTCTGTGGTGGGCGGGGCTGCTCTCTGGCTGGGCTCTAGTGGCTCTTCCCTGGGGTCACGGCTTGCGTGCTGCCCAGGATCTAGGGCTCGGGGCTCAGTAGCTGAGGCTCATGAGTTGACTTGTCCTGTGGCGTGGCACCCCACTCCAGTACTCTTGCCTGGAAAATCCCCTGGCTGGAGGAGCGTGGTAGGCTGCAGTCCAAGGGGTCGCTAAGAGTCAGACACGACTGAGCAACTTCACTTTCACTTTTCACTTTCATGCATTGGGGCAGGAAATGGTAACCCACTCCAGTGTTCTTGCCTGGAGAATCCCAGGGACAGGGGAGCCTGGTGGGCTTCCGTCTATGGGGTTGCACAGAGTCGGACACGACGGAAGTGACTTAGCAGCAGCAGCAGCAGTGGCGTGGGGGACCTTCCTGGACCAAGGACTGAACCTATGTCCTCTGCATTGGCAGGCGGATTCTTAACCACTGAACCACCAGGGAAGTTCCTAGAACTGATCCTTTAACAAGTCATCAAAGGAGGGTCTGGTAGGTGAGCCTCCAAAGTGGCACGTGTAGCAGCAGGCAGGGACCACGTTGTTGTCCAGGAGTGTGGCCCAGTCAACCGGGGGCCTCTGGGTTGACTAAGTGGAGGGTGCATGTTCCCCACTGGGCACAGAAGGAAAACTGTCCAGCTTTCCTTGCCCACCCTTTGTCCACATAGTACTCTATGCTCCACACAGAATATTTAAAGAACACTGGTAACAGAGGGCACAGAACCGCTAGAAAGCCAGGGGTGTCCGCCTGCCTCAGTTTAGCTTCAGCCACAGTCCTATGAGCTTTTAAGAGTTAAAAAGTGCAGGAGACTTTTTAAGAGTGCTACTAACTGTTCCTCCAGGTTGCTTCTGCTTGAAAATCTCTACAGGTGGGCTATAATCGTTTGAAAAGCTCCACCAAATGGGGAGGCCATTTGTCTAGTGCCCGTCATATGCCAGAATGCATGAACTAGACACTTCTGGGGTATCATTTCACCCTGGGGCTGCACCCCGAGGGAGGTCCTAGACTTCCTTCTGCAGGTGGGCATGGAGGCTCCAAGGTCATGAGGGATTTACTGAAGCTCATCTTCACTGGCAATCTGTCCCAGGCTGGCTGACCCATGCCAACTCAATACGCAGCTTGCAGATGAGATCAGAAAACACTCATGTTTTAAAAGGACCAAATCTTTTTGAGGAATAGCATTTCCTGACCTTTTTGGTGGCTGACATTGTTTGGGTGTCACAAGTTTGATCTGACACGGAATAGCAGGGGGAGCTGCAACCTCTCCCAGATGGGGCTGAGAGCGTGTTTCCCAAGGCCCTCCTGAAGCCTGGCCAGTTGTTTTGCCTTGGCTTCCAAGTACAGGGACAGTCTGAGGGACAGTGAATTGTGTAGGAGAACGAGAGAGCTGTTGTGTTGGACAGGCTTCTGATGGGAATAGTTTTGGCACGCTTTGCAAGCGGCTAGATTGCACAGTGGCACTGCTTCTTGGAAAAATCACCCTGCTGATCATCACAGGGAAGCATGTAGGAGGAATAGAAGCAGAACGTAAGAGGCTGGCACTGTCTGTTCCAACTAGCAAAAACAGCAGGGAGACACGAATGCAGTAATTCTAACCTTGTTAAACTAAAAACATTTCTCAGGTCCTCTTGGGAAACTTTATTTTGCTTCCCAAGGAAGGAAGTGAATCGGCTTCTTCGAGGTCAGTTTCATTTGGAAATTTTCCTCTTTCACTTTCCATCTAATTGGCACACAAGAAGAGTAGACATAACCTGAAAATGTCAAGTAAATATCTGGAGGTTTGGAATGAGTCTTATTTTTAAAAGGTCTTCCTTTGGGCTTCCCTAGTAGCTCAGTTGGTAAAGAATTCGCCTGCAGTGCAGAAGGCCCTGGTTCGATCTCTGGGTTGGGAAGATCTCCTGGAGAAGGGACAGGCTGCCCACTCCAGTATTCTGGCCTGGAGAATTCCCTGGACTGTATTGTCTGTGGGCTAAAAATGTTGGACAGGACAGAGCAACTTTCACTTTCACTTTGGGTAAACCCATTAAGAAAACTTTGACCCAGGGATTGCACTCTTGAGAATGAAAACACTAAGACTCCAGGATCCCTGGGTTTAATCTGGCTCTGACACTTATCCTGAGCAAGGAAATTCATTTATCTATGTCTGTTTTCTAATCTGTAAAATGGAGATAATAAAATTATCTACGCATAAGGTTTTTTGTAAAGAGTGAGCTAGTCCATGTAACTAGCACAGTACCAGTCCCCCAGACATAGGAAGTACTCAGTTGTTTATTATAATCTCAAAGACCCACTCACAAACAGGGATAAAACTTTATGCAAAGCTGTTCATACAGCAGTTTACAGTAATGAAAAATCTGAATCTAAAAACCCCCAATTAGGTGAATGACTAAAACAGGCTGCATGTCTGATCTGGAAAGATGATGGAGCCATTAAAAATTTTGGCTATGAAAGTTATATAATTTTTTTTAATGTTTATAATAAGCAAGAAAAAGCAGTTACATAATTGCATATGTGGCATATTTACAACTGTACAAAACAAAAACCAAATTCCTTAAATATCGGGGAAAGAATGGCAGAAAATATATGATAACACATTAGGATGAGCAAACTCATTCTAATTGAGGGCAGTCTGCACTGAGGCTCACGGGTTGCAGAACCAAGTGTTATTTGTTTATTACTACATGCAGAGAAGAGGACCAGAGGGAAGCAGGAGAGGCAGAACAGCTTTCCAGACTTTTATAAATTTAGTTCCAGTTGGAGGATAGTTGCTTTTTACAGTGTCGTGTTTGTTTCTGCTGTCCAACGTGAATCAGCCAAAGGTATCCATGTGTCCCCTCCCTCTGGAAGCTCCCTCCAGTCCTGCCGGCATCCTTCCCCTCTAGGTCGTCACCGAGCACTGAGCTCCTGTGTTGTACAGCAGCTTCCTGCTGGCTGTCTGTTCTCCACACCGAAGTGTCTATGTTTCAGCGCTACTCTCTCTGTTCGTCCAGCCCTCTCCCTGCTCTGCTGCATCCGTAAGTCTGCTCTCCCCATCCGCACCTCCATCCTTGCCCCACAAACAGGTTCATCAGCACCGCTTTTCTAGATTCCATATATATGGGTTAGTATACAATATTCCCCTTTCTGATTAACTGTACTCTGTATAATAGGCGCTAGGTTCATCCACTTCAGTTCAACCGACTCAAATTTATTCCTTTCTATGGCTGAGTAATATCCCGTTGTCTATATGCACCACAACTTCTTATTCATTCATCTGTTGATGGACAACCAGGTTGCTTCCATGACCTGGCTATTGTAAATAGTGCTGCGATGAACATCGTGGTACTTGTGTCTTTTAAATGATGGGTAGTTGGTCCTTTGAACCTTTCGGTAATCTAGCTTGGATTTTCCCTTATTTAGGACACACTGTCTCATGTTTCCATGCCAGTTTCTCATCAACTTTTATTGTAGTTGCTATGAATGTTCTAGAGGACCCTTGGTCAGGGAAGCCAGTGAGGCCAACGAACTGGAGTCAAGCCAGTCGGTGAGAGCCGCATTGGCTTTCAGGGACCAGATCCACTGAGCTTAACAAGCGTGTCCTGAAAACACTTTATGCTGTCTTTCTCGTGCACGACACCACCCTCCAACCTGCTCCTCCCTTTCCACTCTCATTCCCAGGCCTCTTTCCACTTCTGCTGTGAGGGTGGCGCTGCGCTGCGGACGGAGCTGGGTGAGACTCAGCTCCTGCCTGTAGAGGGCCAGTCCTGGCCACAGAGAGGGCAGACAGGCAAACGCTCCCCAGGGCAAAGGATGGGGCCACAAAGGGGCGGCGGTACTGAGGCCCAACCGGGAGGTTGCATGGGGATGGAACCTGGGGGCATGGGTGGAGGTCTGGACCCAGCAGATGTTCCCTGGGCAGGGGACTGGCTAGGGGTAAAGGCCTTCCAAGCCGAGGAAGAGTGGGTGTGAAAGCACAGGTACAAAGGTGCCGTGAGGGCAAGATGTCATGGGGCTAGTCCATGAGGGTCAATCAGGGAGAGAATAAGGAAGAGTCAGCATGAAATTAAAAGACGCTTGCTCCTTGGAAGAAAGCAGAGACATTACTTTGTCAACAAAGGTCCATCTAGTCAAGGCTATGGTTTTTCCAGTAGTCATGTATGGATGTGAGAGTTGGACTATAAAGAAGGCTGAGTGCTGAAGAATTGATGCTTTTAAACTGTGGTATTAGAGGACTCTTTAGAGTCCCTTGGACTGCAAGGAGATGGAACCAGTCAATCCTAAAGGAAATCAACCCTGAATATTCATTGGAAGGACTGATGCTGAAGTTGAAGCTCCAGTACTTTGGCCACCCGATGAGAACTGACTCACTGGAAAAGACCCTGATGCTAGGAAAGATTGAAGGTGGGAAGAGAAGGGACTACAGAGGATGAGATGGTTGGATGGCATCACTGACTTGATGGACATGAGTTTGAGTGAACTCCAGGAGTTAGTGATGGACAGGGAGGACTGGCATGCTGCGGTCCATGGGATTGCAGAGAGTCGGACACGACTGAGCGACTGAACTGAAGTGAGCATGTGAAGAGGCCACAAGAGAGGCCGGAACTGTACAGATCCATAAAGCCATCAGTGGCAATCCTGAAGCAGGGGAGACATCCTCATTCTTTCAGGGGGATGACGCTGGGAAGCGTGGAGGATGAGCTTGTCTGTTGAGTGTGACCAGTGGCGGGTAATCAAGGAAGTGGCTACAATAGTCTGAGAATCGCTATCTAGGGCTTTGTAGGGAGCTGCAGTGTGAAATGGGGTGAGGAACCAGATCAGGGAGCTGGGCCTGAGGTGGAGGTGACAGCTCTGGCTGCCTGGTTGAATCTGGGGGGTTGCGGGGGCAGTCAGATAAATCAAGGACGTACATGGCTACGGCCATGCCATTAACCAGGATGGCATATTTCAGAGAAATGGGTTTGGTGGGGGAATGAAGATAATGACCTCAGCTTGGGACCGGGTGAGGAAAACGTGCTGGAGGTGGGGAAGAGGAAGTTGATTAGAGAGGTCTGGCCTTCAGGAAACAGTTTAGGCTGGAGGTACTGATAAGGACTGATGCTTTAAAACTGGGGTGCTAAAGACTCTAGAGTCCCTTGGACAGCAAGGAGATCCAACCAGTCCACCCTTAAGGAAATCAGTTCTGAATGTTCATTGGAAGGACTGATGCTGAAACTCCAATACTTTGGTCACCTGATGCAAAAAGCTGATTCATTTGAAAAGACCCTGATGCTGGGAAAGATTGAAAGCAGGAGAAAGGGAAAACAAAGGAGGATGAGATGGTTGGATGGCATCACTGACTTGATGGTTATGAGTCTGAGTAAACTCTGGGAGTTGGTGATGGACAGGGAAGCCTGGCGTGCTACTGTCCATGGGGTCACAAAGAGCTGGACACAAATGAGCGACTGAACAATTGATAAAGGAGGAGATACAGAGTGAGCAGATGCTCCAGGCAGAGATGCGGTTCCCCTGGTGGACTAGACAACAGAATTCTAAATAAAACCTCAAGACACCCAATCTTCAAGTAGATTTGACAGGGGTTTGTGTGAGGGTTTATTGAGGTTCTGAACTGTGTGAAAATTGTTGTCTTTTCCATGTGTATGCTGACGAATTTTCAGTTCAAGTTTCTGATCCATTTGATCTTGCTGACTCTGACAATGCTGTGATGCAAAGTGAACAGGAGGCTTCAGAACTGGAGAGAACCCGGGTTCCTGTCCCAGCTCCCTGAATGAGCACGAGGCAGGTAAACCTGACTTGTTTCCTACCCTGCACAAGAGGGNAGTTCAAGTTTCTGATCCATTTGATCTTGCTGACTCTGACAATGCTGTGATGCAAAGTGAACAGGAGGCTTCAGAACTGGAGAGAACCTGGGTTCCTGTCCCAGCTCCCTGAATGAGCACGAGGCAGGTAAACCTGACTGTTTCCTACCCTGCACAAGAGAGAGAGTGAAATCCAACACTCAGAGTTGTTACTCACTTACAGTATGTGTCTGCTTGGTAACAAAAATGCATGTAAGTTCAATCTTACAGGATATTATATAAACTAAACCAAAAGGCTCCTCTGGGTAACATCATTTATAAAATTTATAATCCTTAGGCCCAGACTAGCGTATTTTAAGCTGAAAATGTGCTTTAATGTTTGTACTGGTTCTGGCAATTCAATTATTAAAAAGTGGACTAGAAAATTGTAGATGACAGGGTACATTTGTTTCTCTTCCCATCCTGACTTTAAAAAAAAAAGAGAGAGAGGAAAAAAAAGGCTAGTATACAAATTACATATGCTAGATGAGCTCAGGCGTTCAAAAATGCATTATCATTTTCACAGTCATCTAATTTAGAGACAGTGGAACAAGTCCAAGTAACAATTTTATTTTAGTCTTACAGCACAATTTTTTACATACACTTTAGTGGTTTTGACAGTGGTACTTTTGAGCAGACTTCAAATGAATCGACAAAAGTTAATATACTTAAAATTAAACATACACAAAAAACAAGAGGCATTCAGATGTTCAGAACCATGCAGAAGGGATGGTCTGGTTGGTGTTTTCACTGGGTACCTTGCCTATTTGGGGTTGCAGAGAGTCGGACATGACTGAGCAACTATCACTTTCACCTATTTAAGAATTCATCAGCAAAAGGCAGTTCTTCTGTTCTTCATTCCCACATAATTTACCAAAGTCAGAGTTCTAAACATATACACACACACACACAAAATAAACTCTCCTTTAAGGCTACATCAGTACAAAGTTTCAATGAACTGAATTCAATGCACTGTCAAACTAACAATTCCAGTGATCATACCCAATCACTAGAAAACAGGCAATATCAGCACCCAATCTAAATGCAAGGTTATTTATTAAAACACCAACAGGAGATTAACCAAAAAGCAACTAATATGTTAATCTTAATATAAGACACTGAAGAAAAACCAAAAGCAATATATTAAATATCACTCCACTGAGCCAGGCTATAACTGATGGACAATAGACACATGAGTTTGTCAAACAGTGCTTTAAATACTTTTCTATGATAAAAAGTGTATCAGGAGATGCAAAGGAAAGGTAGAAATGTGAATTCACACATTTAGTTCCACAACTTAAAATGACTATCAAACCAATAATATAAAGCTAAGTGACAATAACTTAACCACTGGGCACCAGACAGGCATGACCACTATTCACTGTAATTCGTAACGCTCTTCAGGAGTGTTCCGTGGATGGCCAAGCCAGCAATCCTGTCTTAATACAGACTGGATACTTATCCTCTGTGGGAAAAGACCCTGAAGAAGACATGGCAAAGGCCTAGAGAAAAAGTTCAACCTTTTTAAAAAGTTAGTGATATCAAAATGCTTTTCTATCGCTGGGAAACCAAACTAGGTCAAATATGTGACCCAAAGCAGCATGGAATTCAGAGTCAGAGGTTGGCAGGAAGGTTTTGGAAAACTTGCAGTTTTTTAAAATTGGCAATTTCTCCATGCTTAATAAAACTATCAGAGAAGAGGTATAATGTTTGTTCATTTGTGGAATGTTGACAGATTGCTGCAAAAATTCACATGAATGAAGAACTGCACAGATGTGCCTCAATGAAGTATTTTTTTAAAAATTTACAAAAAACTGAAGTTTCTATTTAAAAAATAACCACGTATGCCAAGATGAAACATGGTAAAAAGTAGTGTAAGTTCTAGTCATGATTCTTTAACAGCTAATGGGAAAGTGATAGAAATCATTTTCTCTTAAAAAGGAAGTTTTGTTATTGCACTGACTTTTACAATCTGACCTAGTAATTTAGAAAAATCATGTAGTAAAATCTGTAAAATTAAAATACAAAATTCTGGTTTGTAAACATCAGTTGGCCAAGTCTCTCCAGAGTCCTTCATGATAGTGGAATGGAATGAATAATTAATTCACTACCTTATTTACTTGCTGTGAGGGGGAAAATTCCAGAACACAGCTTTCATACTTTCACAGTAATTATATTCAAAGATACAAAGAAAGTCAGTGCAGTTGTCTTCTTTTCTTTCTCTGTGCAATTTTCAGCTCTTATCCCACTCCTGAGTGCCATAATTGAAATAATACTGGTTTGGAGACCTAGTACAGATTGGTCATAAATGTCGCATAAAGTCTGTAGGACTTCGGTAAAGATATTTCCAAATGGCATAGTAATGCACTGCAGCTGCCGTGGCCACAAACAGGTGCCAGATGGCATGGGCAAATGGAATGATGCCATCGCTCTTGAAGAACACAACTCCCAGGCAATAAATTAAGCCCCCACAGGCAACTTCCTGAAGTCCATCGGTGTTGTTCTGTCAACAGAGGAGAAAAAAATGAAAAGGTTTTGATGTTACTCTGATATGACAGCTAAAACCATCCCTGCAATTGCCCCCTAAGTCTCCTGATTTTCCAGATAACAAAGCAGCTCTGCACAGACAGAATCCTAATCTGTAAACATGAACTACACTTAAATCGACCTGTATTAACCTCTGAATAGGNCTTAAAAAGGAAGTTTTGTTATTGCACTGACTTTTACAATCTGACCTAGTAATTTAGAAAAATCATGTAGTAAAATCTGTAAAATTAAAATACAAAATTCTGGTTTGTAAACATCAGTTGGCCAAGTCTCTCCAGAGTCCTTCATGATAGTGGAATGGAATGAATAATTAATTCACTACCTTATTTACTTGCTGTGAGGGGGAAAATTCCAGAACACAGCTTTCATACTTTCACAGTAATTATATTCAAAGATACAAAGAAAGTCAGTGCAGTTGTCTTCTTTTCTTTCTCTGTGCAATTTTCAGCTCTTATCCCACTCCTGAGTGCCATAATTGAAATAATACTGGTTTGGAGACCTAGTACAGATTGGTCATAAATGTCGCATAAAGTCTGTAGGACTTCGGTAAAGATATTTCCAAATGGCATAGTAATGCACTGCAGCTGCCGTGGCCACAAACAGGTGCCAGATGGCATGGGCAAATGGAATGATGCCATCGCTCTTGAAGAACACAACTCCCAGGCAATAAATTAAGCCCCCACAGGCAACTTCCTGAAGTCCATCGGTGTTGTTCTGTCAACAGAGGAGAAAAAAATGAAAAGGTTTTGATGTTACTCTGATATGACAGCTAAAACCATCCCTGCAATTGCCCCCTAAGTCTCCTGATTTTCCAGATAACAAAGCAGCTCTGCACAGACAGAATCCTAATCTGTAAACATGAACTACACTTAAATCGACCTGTATTAACCTCTGAATAGGCTGTCTGGATCTCACCAAGCAATCAGGTTATAGTTCCATGGCAAAAAGCAACATCTTCTGCTCATCTATAGCTTGTTTAAGCAGACTGCAATCGCAGCTAAAATGAACAATCGTTCATTTAATAAAGTAGTCCTTGGCTTTCATCTTTCTCTTCAGGAGCCTTCTTCCCTACTAAGGTATACTCAAGCCGCTCTGCTTATAATCCACACCTCCAGCACTCTTTTCACTCCCTTTGTCTTTCTCAAACTCTGTTCTACACTAATTGCTCTTCGACTCCTGTTTCCATGAGTTTGTGGCTTCTTTACAGCTGACATAGCCAGAGGGCAAATCATTTGCTAGGAGTGATCTCTGAGATCCTATAGCACAATACAGTTCCTAACCTTCCAGATGCTCCAGGCCTTTTTGTCTTTGTGCCTGGGAGTTTTTTAGCTCAGTAGGAAATTAACAGTCAGGTGTGCTTTAGCACAAAAAGGAGACTTTATAAAGTACTCTTGGTTTTCAAAGCCCTTGACTCATCTACGAGACCAGGCTGTGTGAATGGCAGACGAAGAGAACAGAGGCAGGGCTCAAGATGCTGATGGACAAACTCGCCAGGGTTTCTGGAGACCAGGACAGGGAGGTCTCCCGTTCCGCAGGGTGAGTGGGAACCTACGGCAGCTCATGGCCAGGCCTGCCTTGAAAGGGACAGTGGTGTGGGTGTTCTGGAGGCCTGGGCCCTGCGGCTGCGGCCTTGGGAGCCTTGGAGCAGGGGCCCGTGCAAGTCCCATAGGGGACTGGAGGGCCCCAGCGCGTGGGCTGCCTGCACCAAGGCGAGGGCGACGGCCGCAATNAAAATGACTATCAAACCAATAATATAAAGCTAAGTGACAATAACTTAACCACTGGGCACCAGACAGGCATGACCACTATTCACTGTAATTCGTAACGCTCTTCAGGAGTGTTCCGTGGATGGCCAAGCCAGCAATCCTGTCTTAATACAGACTGGATACTTATCCTCTGTGGGAAAAGACCCTGAAGAAGACATGGCAAAGGCCTAGAGAAAAAGTTCAACCTTTTTAAAAAGTTAGTGATATCAAAATGCTTTTCTATCGCTGGGAAACCAAACTAGGTCAAATATGTGACCCAAAGCAGCATGGAATTCAGAGTCAGAGGTTGGCAGGAAAGTTTTGGAAAACTTGCAGTTTTTTAAAATTGGCAATTTCTCCATGCTTAATAAAACTATCAGAGAAGAGGTATAATGTTTGTTCATTTGTGGAATGTTGACAGATTGCTGCAAAAATTCACATGAATGAAGAACTGCACAGATGTGCCTCAATGAAGTATTTTTTTAAAAATTTACAAAAAACTGAAGTTTCTATTTAAAAAATAACCACGTATGCCAAGATGAAACATGGTAAAAAGTAGTGTAAGTTCTAGTCATGATTCTTTAACAGCTAATGGGAAAGTGATAGAAATCATTTTCTCTTAAAAAGGAAGTTTTGTTATTGCACTGACTTTTACAATCTGACCTAGTAATTTAGAAAAATCATGTAGTAAAATCTGTAAAATTAAAATACAAAATTCTGGTTTGTAAACATCAGTTGGCCAAGTCTCTCCAGAGTCCTTCATGATAGTGGAATGGAATGAATAATTAATTCACTACCTTATTTACTTGCTGTGAGGGGGAAAATTCCAGAACACAGCTTTCATACTTTCACAGTAATTATATTCAAAGATACAAAGAAAGTCAGTGCAGTTGTCTTCTTTTCTTTCTCTGTGCAATTTTCAGCTCTTATCCCACTCCTGAGTGCCATAATTGAAATAATACTGGTTTGGAGACCTAGTACAGATTGGTCATAAATGTCGCATAAAGTCTGTAGGACTTCGGTAAAGATATTTCCAAATGGCATAGTAATGCACTGCAGCTGCCGTGGCCACAAACAGGTGCCAGATGGCATGGGCAAATGGAATGATGCCATCGCTCTTGAAGAACACAACTCCCAGGCAATAAATTAAGCCCCCACAGGCAACTTCCTGAAGTCCATCGGTGTTGTTCTGTCAACAGAGGAGAAAAAAATGAAAAGGTTTTGATGTTACTCTGATATGACAGCTAAAACCATCCCTGCAATTGCCCCCTAAGTCTCCTGATTTTCCAGATAACAAAGCAGCTCTGCACAGACAGAATCCTAATCTGTAAACATGAACTACACTTAAATCGACCTGTATTAACCTCTGAATAGGCTGTCTGGATCTCACCAAGCAATCAGGTTATAGTTCCATGGCAAAAAGCAACATCTTCTGCTCATCTATAGCTTGTTTAAGCAGACTGCAATCGCAGCTAAAATGAACAATCGTTCATTTAATAAAGTAGTCCTTGGCTTTCATCTTTCTCTTCAGGAGCCTTCTTCCCTACTAAGGTATACTCAAGCCGCTCTGCTTATAATCCACACCTCCAGCACTCTTTTCACTCCCTTTGTCTTTCTCAAACTCTGTTCTACACTAATTGCTCTTCGACTCCTGTTTCCATGAGTTTGTGGCTTCTTTACAGCTGACATAGCCAGAGGGCAAATCATTTGCTAGGAGTGATCTCTGAGATCCTATAGCACAATACAGTTCCTAACCTTCCAGATGCTCCAGGCCTTTTTGTCTTTGTGCCTGGGAGTTTTTTAGCTCAGTAGGAAATTAACAGTCAGGTGTGCTTTAGCACAAAAAGGAGACTTTATAAAGTACTCTTGGTTTTCAAAGCCCTTGACTCATCTACGAGACCAGGCTGTGTGAATGGCAGACGAAGAGAACAGAGGCAGGGCTCAAGATGCTGATGGACAAACTCGCCAGGGTTTCTGGAGACCAGGACAGGGAGGTCTCCCGTTCCGCAGGGTGAGTGGGAACCTACGGCAGCTCATGGCCAGGCCTGCCTTGAAAGGGACAGTGGTGTGGGTGTTCTGGAGGCCTGGGCCCTGCGGCTGCGGCCTTGGGAGCCTTGGAGCAGGGGCCCGTGCAAGTCCCATAGGGGACTGGAGGGCCCCAGCGCGTGGGCTGCCTGCACCAAGGCGAGGGCGACGGCCGCAATGGACACAGAGCCAGGCGTGAGGACCCAGGCCGGGGGCGAGGGCCAACCCCATCTTCAAAATTCACATGGGCACCATGGTGTTCTGCAGGATCAAACAGTGAGGAAGGAGACTTCTCAGACTGCTCCTTAACCTTGGTAAGATGGGACATCAGTCAGATTTCATTTTCTTTAAAAAGTAAAACATAGCAAAACAAAACACGAGACACATTTATTATTTCCTAGAGGTTATAGAACAATTAATATCCATTAATAAGAGTACATCATGAGAACACTGGGCTGGAAGAAGCACAAGCTGGAATCTAGATTGCCCGGAGAAATATCAATCACCTCAGATATGCAGATGACACCACCCTTATGGCAGAAAGTGAAGAGGAATTAGGGCTCCAAAATCACTGCAGATGGTGACTGCAGCCATGAAATTAAAAGACACTTGGAAGGAAAGTTATGACCAACCTAGATAGTATATTCAAGAGCAGAGACATCACTTTGACGACTAAGGTCCGTCTAGTCAAGGCTATGGTTTTTCCACTGGTCATGTTTGGATGTGAGAGTTGGACTGTGAAGAAAGCTGAGTGCCGAAGAATTGATGCTTTTGAACTGTGGTGTTGGAGAAGACTCTTGAGAGTCCCTTGGACTGCAAGGAGATCCAACCAGTCCATTCTAAAGGAGATCAGCCCTGGGATTTTTTTGGAGGGAATAATGCTGAAGCTGAAACTCTAGTACTTCGTCTGGTCATCTCATGTGAAGAGCTGACTCATTGGAAAAGACTCTGATGCTGGGAGGGGTTGGGGGCAGGAGGAGAAGGGGATGACAGAGGATGAGATGGCTGGATGGCATCACCAACTCAACGGACATGAGTTTGAGTGAACTCCAGGAGTTGGTGATGGACAGGGAGGCCTGGCATGCTGTGATTCATGGGGTCACAAAGAGTCAGACACGACTGAGCAACTGAACTGAATAATAAAAAATTCCCTGTGTACGTGTATTAGGGACATTTTCCTTAGAGAGGGTTAGGTTTTCCTAACGGAGGGTCAGGATTCTTACAGGAGCATCTGACCCCCGGTGAAGAGTCACTCATCCAGCACAGCCTCCTTATTTTAGAGATGAAGAGACTAAAGTCAGAGAGATAAGTACTGCTTTATCAACTTTCAGAGAACCAGAACATGGTTAATCTTAAAAGCAGATTATGTCTGCTTCATTATCAACGCCATTACTGTGTTTCTATGTCCCTATTAAATGTTTGAAACATTCATTTAATCTTCACAACCCTAAATTAGGTATTTTTATCCCAACTCCACAGATGAGAAACCTAGAATACACAGAAGAAAAATAATTTACCCACGGCCACGGAGCCTTTAAGTACCAGAATCAGGATTTGAATCAAGACCAAGCTGTTTTGTTTCCTGAAGTTACATTCCTTTTTTAGGGAGGGAGGGAGGTCTTTTAAAGATTGATGATTCCTTTATATAGTGTAATGCATAGATATTAAGTGGACTGTAAGGTTTTGTGAAATGCACACTTCTATGTAACTCATATTACCCCTATCAAGATATACAAATATCCTAACACTCCAGAAAGTTCTTTGGTGACCCTTCCCAATCCTAGACAATCCCCTTCCACTAAGGCAACCACTGTTCTTGTTGCTATTATCACACACTAAGCCTCTCCACTCTAGAACCTCACATAAATGGAATTATACTGTATGTACAGTTTTGCGTCTGGCTTCTTTTTTGCTCAATATAATATTTTTGGTGCTAGTGATAAAGAACTTGCCCACCAATGCAGATGTAAGAGATGCAGGTTCAATCCCTGGGTCAGGAAGATTCCTAGACGAGAAAATGGCAACCCACTCCAGTATTCTTACCTGGAAAATCTCATGAACAAAGGAGCCTGGTGGGCTACAGTCCATGGGGTTGCAAAGAGTCAGACACGACTAAAGCGACTTAGCACGCAAGTGTGCACATGTATGCATGCGGGTGCTAATGTCACTCATTCCTTTCTATTACTTAGCATTTCATTAAGTTTTAAAAAATAATTTGTTTATCCTTTCCATTTGGGGGCTATCATGAATAAAAATTTAATACCTAAACTGTTTTACAAGTCCTTTTATAGATATATGTTTTCATTTAACTATAGATGATGTGTGCTTAATTTTATAATAAACTGCTAAGCAGATTACCAAAGTGGTTACATTTTATATTTCCAAAACAATGAATCGAGACTCTAGTTATTTCACATCCTTGTTGGTATTTGCTGGCATCAGCCTTTTTAATTTAACTATTCAGTATGGTGTGGTGGTAAGCTTTTAATTTTCATTTCCCTGATTTCCGAGATGACTGGTGACATTGAGCAGTTTTTCAAGGGTTTACTGGATACTTGTATCTCTTTCTCTTTTTATTATTTAG
>SJYW01039161.1:1159279-1183083 GCA_006410735.1 Raphicerus campestris
GGAAGCCCTTTCAGGATTGATAAGGCATCAAAGTCTGCATGCTACATGGAAAATGTTCTTTGCCCAAAGTTATCACTGAATCCAGTTAACCACGCACTTTCCCTTTCTAATCCCAGTGTTTGCCTTCACCATCATTTAAGATACTGAAATTATGAAGCTGCACAAGGAATAGCTTGGCGCCTCCTCTATCAGTGGCAAAGGGATGGGAGCCTGAAAGAACTAAGGGAATGTGTTTCTGATTGTCTGTTTTGTATCTGCAGAAACTCTGCACAAAATCTGTAAGGCTCATCACATTAGACGCAGATTATCTGAAAATGCTAAAAAAAACCACTGTACTGAAATTCAAGTTATATTTATGCCTAGTCAAACTACACTTTAAGTTTCTCGAAGGCAAGGACCAAAGTATATTTCTGTTTGGATCTGCAGGGCCTAGAACAGTATGTGGTACCATTTAGGTTTTCCCTAATATCTGGCAAACCAAATGGCCAAGGGTGACTCGCATCTCGTTCTTAGTGTTTTATACTCAAAGTCCACCAGAAAGTAATCGTATCAGGGAACTGGGGAAGAATGTGGGCTTGGTTTACATCAGAAGGCCTGAAATAGGAGAAAAAATAGTTGTCTTACTTTACTTCCTATTTTATCCAAGGGTATAAATTAGGGGTTTGAGTCTGAGAAGCAAACTGTTCCCTTGGATATATATATATATATAATGCATAACACCACTCAGAATTGCTAATTATGGTAAAAAATGCACTTAAGTGAATTTCAAAGTTACAGAGAAGTTAGCTAAAACTACTATTTTCTTTTGAAAAGAGAAAATTTATTACTTTGTGACAAGCACATGTTATATTCAATTCTAAGGGCCATTCTGCCAAAAACAATAGATAAAGAATTTAATAAACTGTATCCAAATAAATGGTCTCATGGTTGTGAGTTTCTCAAGCTCAGGCATATGAAATGATGGAGGGAGCCATGGAAGAGGGACTAGGCCACCTGGGTCCTCATTCCAGACATGTTGCTGATTCCATGCATGTACTACATGTTCTCAGTTTTTAAGCATGAAGCAGAAATAGATGACTTGAAGGTCTCTTCTAGAACTAAGATGCTAAATTTCAGTAAGCTTTCTTTTTATATTGCTTCACACACTAGGACCTTTGAATAACAGGTTTAAAAAAATGTATTCCATGGTGAGGATACTAAGAGCAATAGCAACCCACTCCAGTACTCTTGCCTGGAAAATCCTGGGGATGAGGAGCCTGGTGGGCTGCAGCCCATGGTGTCGCTAAGAGTCGGACATGACTGAGTGACTTCACTTTCACTTTTCACTTTCATGCATTGGAGAAGGAAATGGCAACCCACTCCAATATTCTTGCCTGGAGAATCCCAGGGACGAGGGAGCCTGGTGGGCTGCCGTCTATGGGGTCACCCAGAGTCGGACACAACTGAAGTGACTTAGCAGCGGCAGCAGCATACCCTTCCAAACATCCCCCTTCCCAGGAGTCCTAGGTTGGAACAGCCTCTGCGTCCCTAACTAGGTTAAGTGTTATGCTGGGGGCTTAATATTGATTATCTTCAACCTTCCTAGAAACTTAGAAAACAGTTATTTTCTCATGTGGTAACTGTAAGTCACAGAGGATCAGGCTAGTGTGCATATACGATTAGTCTGGCTGAGGATGTGAAGTGAAGTCTGACTCATTTCAGAGTCAGAACTGAACTGCCATTGCAGCTGAGGGAGGCTACTTTGTCCTTTAGCTACATCATGTGTTACACAGGTACCGTTCATGTGTCTGCAGCAATCTGTCCGCCAATGATAAAGAGCAAATGGTTCTGAAGATTTGTTAAAACAATATATATTCTGTTTATGTATTTCTACTATTTTGAAGTGCAAATGTAAAGTAAATCATACTGTAATGTAGATAAAATTTAGGAAGTTAATTTTAAAGGTATTAAATGTAAATTATTTTCTCTTACTTTTCATGGTAGAGAAATACATAAATGGTTCCTCCAGCTGCCATGAGCCAGATAAACCAACGCATATGAGATGCCAGGGGTCCAAGTTCACGGAGATTTAACCTAAAAATGTAAACATGACAACAGAGAACAGAAGTGATAAATGAAAGGAATTCATACAACCTGTGTTTCCCTCTCATCCTGAAAACTGAGAGAGAAGGCACGAGGATACGACCAGAAAGAAAAAGCACTCAACATGTGGTGGAGGTTATTTGGGCAACTGGGGTAAAATTCATAACTTAAAGATAAAATTGTTGTTCAACCTTTAAGACTTGGAATCAGTTCCAGTGTGGTTTAAAACAGAACCAGCCGAAAGGAGACACGGAGAGGTGAGCCCCAGCGCACCGCGACACGCGACTTTCCTGATGAGGCGGGCTGCTGTGGAGGCCACTCGCCTTCTCATTCTGGACCATGTGCCCAAGAGCAGACTGTTTACCAAGATTACTGAGAACAAAACCCTCAACCGGATCACACACACACACACACACACAGCGGATACCTACTACACAGACCAAGTATCTCTGCCAAGAGAAAACATCAGAAGAATTAGCCCAACATATGTCATGTAAGATATTTTGTTAGAATTTAACCATGGACTCCTGTGAACCCTGAACTTAAAATGCTACAAATTCACCTGTATTAAATTCTGATTAAGAATAGAAAAAAAATGTTATTCTGAATGACTATTACTACAAAATTAATATTTCCAAATGGAAAAGGTACCATCTGCACATCAAAGACTTACATGTGAACAAACCATTTACTGTAATATTTGTTTCCTCAGTCTACATTTAAAATTTTTATTTCCTTATTTTAAATTGAGGTATACTTCACAAAGGCCTCCAAGTATTCTCGCTCCAATATGATGCAGACCTGTAATTTAGTAACAGGTACTGGGGAGAGACAGCACGTACTTTTTACTACAACACATAATTAGGTTTCTTTTGAATGATGGATGCTACATTAGTCAGAATCCAGAGACCGGCTGTTTGTAATGACTATAGCAGTTGATGGCATAATATGAATTTCCGAGTGGTTAAAACTGGACCATACCGTGGTAGTGGAAAACTAATTTTTCTTTAATTATGGATTCAAAACAGCAAAAGACTCTATCTTGTCTATACCAAAGAGACAGGAAGAACCAGGACACTGAACTGAACACCAGGCATTTAAAATAGCTAACTAATTAGGCTAGCTCTCTTATTCACATGGCTGAAGAAATGAGAGACGGACTCCATATATAGTAGCTACTGCGCTGTGAAGACCAGCGGTATGAATTTCAAAAGTTAGCTTTTCTTTACATATATATTTTTAGCGTTTCCATTTAAACAATTAGATGTCCAAGTCTTCTGAATAGCAGAAGCACACAGAAAGAACATGGAAGGCAAAGGGAACATATTTCCAAAGTGAGCATGCTTCCTGCACACAACTTTGTAGCACTTCTCTCAAACAGTCTAGTGCAGACGTGTATTCTGAGTGTCAGCAACCTTCTCTCCTTAAAACCTGCAATCTGAATCAAGCAAAGCAAAATGGGAAAGGAAAAAAACCCATGTATGGATGCTTTTGGGGGTGGGGGACAGGGACAGGAAGACAGGAGGGAAGAAGGACCAAGAATTCTTTCATAGAAATGCTGTCTTCAGAAAGAGAAAAACCGTATCTTACCATGGAGCGTAAGACGCAGCGATGAAGAAATAGATGACCATTCTATCGCACATGTGAAAGCAATGCTCCACTGTCCTGTGGGGGGAGATGCATTAGACCAAATTTTCAGGAAATTTTAAGACTGGAGTAAGCATATCACTCTGCTATGCCACAACTGCCACTCTTGTTCTTAGTTCTCATGGCATACATAAATGGGATTTCAAAGTCACATGGCTTTTTTTTTTTTAAATAAGATGAAGCCACAAATGAAAGCTTTATTATTAAATTACACATACCAAAGATCCTCTCCATGTAAGAACCCCACAACAATCAGAAACTCTGAAACTGTTAAACAATAACAAGCAAAATCTGTGCTTTCTGATGTTTTCCATTTCTTTTAGATCTTATCTAATAGGAAAATGAAGTTCTCCGAGGGCAGACCACCTCTCAACCCCTATCATGGTGCAGGGCACAAACCTGTGAGGGCTCAGTAAAATACTCCCTAAAGCCACAGACTTTTTAGAATGTCTCTGAAGCAGCCTTTACTACAAGTACCTTAATGCAGACAGTAAGTTGCAATAAAGCAAATTTAGAAACTAATTTAGGAACAGCAACGACACAAATAAAGGGGGAAAAAAAAGGGTTATCTGCTGTCAAGAGGGTAGCCACCTGCGCTTCTAAGCAAGTTTTCTCCTACAACTGAAGGGTCAGGAAGTGTACAACGATCTGGCTCTGAGGTCTATTCAGAGCGGAGAAGACATGATCTGCCCTTCACTGAGGGAATGTAAAAAGTACAAAAAGTCTTTAATCCACTTTCAGCCAAAGCGGTGGACACGACGGCTTGGTGGATCACCAGCATTAGACTTGCCTCGCCACACACGGCGGTGGCCAGGGCAGGCCCAGGGTGTTCAGCCAGTCAGTGCTGGTCACTACGTTAACTACGTTAATGTTCTCAAGCCTGACTGCCTTTCAGAATCGCCCGAGTCACACACTCCCAGCCAGATGATCCTGACTTAATAGGGCTAGAAGATGAGGCAGAAGGTGGAGGGAAGAGGGGAATCTCTTCTTTGAACTGCTTGGACGACTGTGATTCTGAGCCAGTTCTGGGGCCTTGCTAATTTTGCTTTCCAGACAGTGGCAGCACTGGAAGTCAAGCTGCGGCTTGTTCAAGACCCACCCCCCAGGGACTGCCCTGCTGGCCCAGGGCTGACTCCATGCTGCCAATGCGCGGGGCCCGGGCATGAGCCCTGGCGTGGGAACTAGACCCCACCTGCCAACTAAGAGTTCCGCTGTGGCAGCTAACACCTGGTGCAGCCAAAAAATAATAAATAAATAAAATATTTAAAAAATAAAACCCCACCACCCGCCTCTCTGACACTCACCCTCNTTCTTGCCTGGAGAATCCCAGGGACGAGGGAGCCTGGTGGGCTGCCGTCTATGGGGTCACCCAGAGTCGGACACAACTGAAGTGACTTAGCAGCAGCAGCAGCATACCCTTCCAAACATCCCCCTTCCCAGGAGTCCTAGGTTGGAACAGCCTCTGCGTCCCTAACTAGGTTAAGTGTTATGCTGGGGGCTTAATATTGATTATCTTCAACCTTCCTAGAAACTTAGAAAACAGTTATTTTCTCATGTGGTAACTGTAAGTCACAGAGGATCAGGCTAGTGTGCATATACGATTAGTCTGGCTGAGGATGTGAAGTGAAGTCTGACTCATTTCAGAGTCAGAACTGAACTGCCATTGCAGCTGAGGGAGGCTACTTTGTCCTTTAGCTACATCATGTGTTACACAGGTACCGTTCATGTGTCTGCAGCAATCTGTCCGCCAATGATAAAGAGCAAATGGTTCTGAAGATTTGTTAAAACAATATATATTCTGTTTATGTATTTCTACTATTTTGAAGTGCAAATGTAAAGTAAATCATACTGTAATGTAGATAAAATTTAGGAAGTTAATTTTAAAGGTATTAAATGTAAATTATTTTCTCTTACTTTTCATGGTAGAGAAATACATAAATGGTTCCTCCAGCTGCCATGAGCCAGATAAACCAACGCATATGAGATGCCAGGGGTCCAAGTTCACGGAGATTTAACCTAAAAATGTAAACATGACAACAGAGAACAGAAGTGATAAATGAAAGGAATTCATACAACCTGTGTTTCCCTCTCATCCTGAAAACTGAGAGAGAAGGCACGAGGATACGACCAGAAAGAAAAAGCACTCAACATGTGGTGGAGGTTATTTGGGCAACTGGGGTAAAATTCATAACTTAAAGATAAAATTGTTGTTCAACCTTTAAGACTTGGAATCAGTTCCAGTGTGGTTTAAAACAGAACCAGCCGAAAGGAGACACGGAGAGGTGAGCCCCAGCGCACCGCGACACGCGACTTTCCTGATGAGGCGGGCTGCTGTGGAGGCCACTCGCCTTCTCATTCTGGACCATGTGCCCAAGAGCAGACTGTTTACCAAGATTACTGAGAACAAAACCCTCAACCGGATCACACACACACACACACACACAGCGGATACCTACTACACAGACCAAGTATCTCTGCCAAGAGAAAACATCAGAAGAATTAGCCCAACATATGTCATGTAAGATATTTTGTTAGAATTTAACCATGGACTCCTGTGAACCCTGAACTTAAAATGCTACAAATTCATCTGTATTAAATTCTGATTAAGAATAGAAAAAAAATGTTATTCTGAATGACTATTACTACAAAATTAATATTTCCAAATGGAAAAGGTACCATCTGCACATCAAAGACTTACATGTGAACAAACCATTTACTGTAATATTTGTTTCCTCAGTCTACATTTAAAATTTTTATTTCCTTATTTTAAATTGAGGTATACTTCACAAAGGCCTCCAAGTATTCTCGCTCCAATATGATGCAGACCTATAATTTAGTAACAGGTACTGGGGAGAGACAGCACGTACTTTTTACTACAACACATAATTAGGTTTCTTTTGAATGATGGATGCTACATTAGTCAGAATCCAGAGACCGGCTGTTTGTAATGACTATAGCAGTTGATGGCATAATATGAATTTCCGAGTGGTTAAAACTGGACCATACCGTGGTAGTGGAAAACTAATTTTTCTTTAATTATGGATTCAAAACAGCAAAAGACTCTATCTTGTCTATACCAAAGAGACAGGAAGAACCAGGACACTGAACTGAACACCAGGCATTTAAAATAGCTAACTAATTAGGCTAGCTCTCTTATTCACATGGCTGAAGAAATGAGAGACGGACTCCATATATAGTAGCTACTGCGCTGTGAAGACCAGCGGTATGAATTTCAAAAGTTAGCTTTTCTTTACATATATATTTTTAGCGTTTCCATTTAAACAATTAGATGTCCAAGTCTTCTGAATAGCAGAAGCACACAGAAAGAACATGGAAGGCAAAGGGAACATATTTCCAAAGTGAGCATGCTTCCTGCACACAACTTTGTAGCACTTCTCTCAAACAGTCTAGTGCAGACGTGTATTCTGAGTGTCAGTAACCTTCTCTCCTTAAAACCTGCAATCTGAATCAAGCAAAGCAAAATGGGAAAGGAAAAAAACCCATGTATGGATGCTTTTGGGGGTGGGGGACAGGGACAGGAAGACAGGAGGGAAGAAGGACCAAGAATTCTTTCATAGAAATGCTGTCTTCAGAAAGAGAAAAACCGTATCTTACCATGGAGCGTAAGACGCAGCGATGAAGAAATAGATGACCATTCTATCGCACATGTGAAAGCAATGCTCCACTGTCCTGTGGGGGGAGATGCATTAGACCAAATTTTCAGGAAATTTTAAGACTGGAGTAAGCATATCACTCTGCTATGCCACAACTGCCACTCTTGTTCTTAGTTCTCATGGCATACATAAATGGGATTTCAAAGTCACATGGCTTTTTTTTTTTTAAATAAGATGAAGCCACAAATGAAAGCTTTATTATTAAATTACACATACCAAAGATCCTCTCCATGTAAGAACCCCACAACAATCAGAAACTCTGAAACTGTTAAACAATAACAAGCAAAATCTGTGCTTTCTGATGTTTTCCATTTCTTTTAGATCTTATCTAATAGGAAAATGAAGTTCTCCGAGGGCAGACCACCTCTCAACCCCTATCATGGTGCAGGGCACAAACCTGTGAGGGCTCAGTAAAATACTCCCTAAAGCCACAGACTTTTTAGAATGTCTCTGAAGCAGCCTTTACTACAAGTATCTTAATGCAGACAGTAAGTTGCAATAAAGCAAATTTAGAAACTAATTTAGGAACAGCAACGACACAAATAAAGGGGGGAAAAAAAGGGTTATCTGCTGTCAAGAGGGTAGCCACCTGCGCTTCTAAGCAAGTTTTCTCCTACAACTGAAGGGTCAGGAAGTGTACAACGATCTGGCTCTGAGGTCTATTCAGAGCGGAGAAGACATGATCTGCCCTTCACTGAGGGAATGTAAAAAGTACAAAAAGTCTTTAATCCACTTTCAGCCAAAGCGGTGGACACGACGGCTTGGTGGATCACCAGCATTAGACTTGCCTCGCCACACACGGCGGTGGCCAGGGCAGGCCCAGGGTGTTCAGCCAGTCAGTGCTGGTCACTACGTTAACTACGTTAATGTTCTCAAGCCTGACTGCCTTTCAGAATCGCCCGAGTCACACACTCCCAGCCAGATGATCCTGACTTAATAGGGCTAGAAGATGAGGCAGAAGGTGGAGGGAAGAGGGGAATCTCTTCTTTGAACTGCTTGGACGACTGTGATTCTGAGCCAGTTCTGGGGCCTTGCTAATTTTGCTTTCCAGACAGTGGCAGCACTGGAAGTCAAGCTGCGGCTTGTTCAAGACCCACCCCCCAGGGACTGCCCTGCTGGCCCAGGGCTGACTCCATGCTGCCAATGCGCGGGGCCCGGGCATGAGCCCTGGCGTGGGAACTAGACCCCACCTGCCAACTAAGAGTTCCGCTGTGGCAGCTAACACCTGGTGCAGCCAAAAAATAATAAATAAATAAAATATTTAAAAAATAAAACCCCACCACCCGCCTCTCTGACACTCACCCTCCTCACAGGTAAAACAGAAACAACAACATCTCTATCAGAGTATGTATGAGCATTAAATGAGAGGATGTAGCCATGTGATTAGCACAGCACCCAGCACATAGTAGGTACTTAACCAATGCTCATTCCCTTCCCTCTTTTACGTAAATTAAGGATATACTGGGATATTTTTAAGAATGCAATTAAATAAATTAAAAAAAATTAATGCAGAGCAAAATTCCCATCCATAGCTTAGGATTCTAGCAGTGCTATTGCAAGGTTCAAGACTGGTTTCTCTTACACCTTCTTCTCAGACCTTGGCAGGGAGGCCCTGAATACTGAAGCGGGTACCTACAACTCTTTTTGATTCAGAAATCTAGACAGCAAAGCCAAGTCAGACAAGGCAACCACAGGCACCGCACTATGCCAAAAGGATAATGAGGTGCTCTGGCCTCTGTGACAGTGTGTCCTGAAGAGTCAGGACAGGCACTTTTGAGGCTTGCTTCTGAGTGTGTCCCAGAGCTCCATCATGATTCAACGCTGTGGTTTTATTTTAAGCTCAGGGAACTGTCACCTTCTGCGTGAAGGTAGCAGACTACAAACTGTAAGCAATAATGTGAAGGGTATGGTGGAAGTAAACCTCAGGACCAGAGTCAGAGGCCCTGGGACGATCAGATTCTGCTGGCATCAATGACTCGGGCAAGTCAGGGTGCTTCTCTGGGTCTCAGTTTCCCCAGGTGAAAATGATGGGGTTTGGATTAGATGTTCCTTAAGGATCCTTCTCAGAGAAGGCAATGGCACCCCACTCCAGTACTCTTGCCTGGAAAATCCCATGGACGGAGGAGCCTGGTGGGCTGCAGTCCATGGGGTCAGAGGGTCAGACACGACTGAGCAACTTCACTTTCACTTTTCACTTTCATGCATTGGAGAAGGAAATGGCAACCCACTCCAGTGTTCTTGCCTAGAGAATCCCAGGGACAGGGGAGCCTGGTGGGCTGCCATCTATGGGGTCACCCGGAGTCAGACACAACTGAAGTGACTTAGCAGCAGCAAGAATCCTTCTGGTTTTAAACTCTGATCTTTAAATGTGAGGAAACTAATAATCATCTCATCACTAGCAGAATCCCAAATCCTGCTTTTAAATAAAGTGTATCTTTTTAATGTTAGATTGTCCAAATAGCTTGAGATGTCTTTGAACATTCTATAAAACCAAAAATTACCCTCTAATATTACACTAAATCACTTTTGGTCTGTTCTAAACCCTCCTTTCTGGCCCTTTGAGGTTGTGCAGAATCTATTTCATAAGCACCTCAATAGTGTGCTCTACCTTTGTATTCCCCCAAATTAACTCTTTCTACTCAAAGGATGATTGCTTTTATGTTCTTCTTGTTGGGAGGTGAGGGACCACTGTATTCTTTCGAAAGCATTGAATAGCTAATAAGCAGCAACATATGTCTGTTTTGTTTGAGTAGATACACTGGATCTAATTCTGAAAGCTGAACTTCGCAAAACAGTGACCCAAGCTGTAATATACCTGCTGTATAGCAGCAGTGATTGTAATTTTTAGTCATTCTCACATGCCATCATCTCATTCACCTATCACAACAGCCAGTCCCCAGTTGGGCATTACCATTCTCATTTTAGTGATGAGGAAACTGAGGCTACATGAGGCTAGGTTGCAGGGCTGGGACTGAAAACCCAACTGATGAGTCCAAGCCCAGGGTCCTGCCCACCAGCTGCCCGCAGCTGCAGTGAAGAACAGGTGTCAGGGTCCCACACTGTCAGTCCTAGGGAAGCAGTGTGGGTTTGTTTGCTTGTTGGCTGGTTGGGTTTAATTTTGGCTGTGCAGCGAAGCTTGCAGGATCCCTAACCAGGGAATGAACCCAGGGCTCCAACAGTGAGGGTGCAGAGTCCTAACCAGGGAGCTGCCAGGGAATTCCCAGCAAGGTGGTTTTGTCTGTCTTCTGAACAAAGACATACTTTTAAAAGATACACATGGGGGTCCTCAAACTCCTTCCAATCCACAGAAAATTTCCTCAACAATGGGACAGCTGAGTCCACCAGGAAGGGAAATGTCCACTCTTCGCCTCAGCTGCCATTCACGGTACCTTAAGTGGCTCTTTTTCCATGCTATGATGTGAAATACTGTGGAAACAATGAAGAGGGCACAGAGGCCCATTCCATAAATCCAAGCTGTTATCTTTTCCCAGCAGTCATCAGAGAGCCGGTGAAGGAGGGCACTGCCCACAATGGCCGGAACAATGAGGAACTGAGAGAGAGGGAAAGAAAAACAAATATTCAGTAAAACGCTGAATTGAGAACTGTTAAAAATACCCAGGTTTACGAGCGACAACTTTAGGAAGGTCACTTTAAAACACTCATCTCCTTTCCTGGATAGTTAGAACAAGAACCAGATGAAGCTGACGTTTTGCTGCGCTGAGAACAGGTGCTGTGTTTAGTGCCCGGAGCCTGTGCCCGCCAGTGGGGATACAGTCACTACTCAACAGATGTCCTCTATCCTAATTTCGCTACCAAACACATACCCACATTTCCCAGGAATGACTTGATCTTTAGATAGTCTTTCCCGTTTCCTCAAAGTGCTACTGAAAGCCCCAATTTCAGCAAAGGGTAACTAAATGCGTATAACGCACATACCATACTCAAATCATTTGTCCAATCATATGTCCTCATTTCTAATCGGGATGTCTACATTCCACCAGTTTGGGGGCTACTGTAGAATCCAAGGGGTGAAAGGGTCTTTGGGTTATCTCATTTTTTGAGATTCATTTACCTATTTGGCTGGCTGTGCCAGATCTTGGTTGCAGCATGTGAGATCTAGTTTCCCAATCAAGGATTGAACTCAGGCGCCCTGCACTGGGAGGATGGAACCTCAGACATAGGGCCTCCAGAGAAGTTCCCGGGTTATTTCATTTTTAACAGCAACTTTCAAGTAGACAAAGGTAATCCATTCCTACAGAGTCAAATGATTTTAAGAGACTAGAATTTTAAGGGGGAATTTTGCTTTTACATTATATTTTACACTACATATGGACGCAAAGTGCAAAGTCTAGTGATAACAGTATGACTAATAAACATTCAACAGAAGAAATAAACTACTTTATTAGATACCAGAATAAACATACCTGGCAAAGAATGCAAACTTTAGAAATCTCATCTACTTTTGTCTCCAATACCTGCATTTTCTCTCTTGCAACAGAATATTAAATCCTCCAGATACGATTAGCACTAAATTTCAATGCTGGTTACAATGGCTTAGAACAAAATGTGATAATAGGACAACAAAGTAAGTTTTTCATAAAACAAAATTTATTTTGAGATTATGTCCTTTTTTTTTTAATGTTAAAAGTATCTTCCTGTTAATGAAAATTAGGTGGAAGTTTTTTGTTTTGTAGTTTTTAGAAATTTTAATGCTCTCTGAAATCCAACACTCAGGGATACAGCTTAATAAGATGACATTTTCTGTTCTGAAAAAACTAATGTGTATGTTTTGTCAGTTTTCCCTTAACTTTGGTTTATATAAGTGTTCCTGATGACCATCTAGGAGAGAGAAACTAAAGGATGATTCAGGCCTATTTCAAGAAAATATTATTCTTAAAGGTGACCTGTGCATCTCAACAACCAAACAATTATATTTAAATGCTCAGTATTATGCTGAATAATAAGCACTTTACTGGTTGCTTTTATAAATTAGTATTTTGAAAACTATCAGGACACTATTTTTCTAACTTTTATTGGTACTTTGCAGTTGGTAAATGGATACAATGATGGATGTATACTGGAACAATAAGTGACAGAAAAGGCCATATAAGCTGTCACTCAAACTTTATATCCTTTATATTCTAATCCTGACATAGACTTGAATACATACACACACACACTTATTTTCTTAACAATTATCTTAAGTAATAACTTTACTTTTAGCTCTGTTAAATTCATCAGACATTCAGTTAAGAATAAAAAATGGAAACAACCCAAATGTTTATCAAAAGATGAATGGATAAAGAAGGTGGGATATGTGTAAACATACACACTACACACATATATACATACATACACACACGTAACAGAATATTACTTAGTCTTAAAAAAATGAAATATTGCCAATTTGCAGCAATATGGAGGGACCTAGAGATTATCATACTAAGTGAAGTTAATCAAATAAATATATGATATCATTTATATGTGAAATCTAAAAAATAAAATAAATGAATCTATATACAAAGCAGAAACAGACTCACAGACATAGAAAATAAACATGACAACCAAAGGGGAAGGGGTGTGGGAGAAGGAAGGGGGATAAATTAGCACTATGGGATTAACAAATACACACACCACTAGACAAAATAGAAAAGCTCAAAATTTACTGTATAGCAGAGGGAACTATATTCAATATCTTATAATAACCTATAATGAAAAAGCTGGCTTAAATGTCAACAGTCAATAAATGAATATCATGGCATCTGGTCCCATCACTTCATGGCGAATAAAAGGAGAAAAAGTGGAAACAGGGACAGATTTTATTTTCTTGGTCTTAAAATCACTGTGGACAGTGAATGCAGTCATGAAATTTTAAGACACTTGTGCCTTGGAAAGAAAGCTATGGCGAACCTAGACAGTATTAAAAAGCAGAGTCATCACTTTGCCGACAAAGGCCCGTACAGTCAAGGCCGTGGTTTTCCCAGTAGTCATGTATGGATGTCAGAGTTGGACCATAAAGAAGGCTGAGCACTGTGGTGCTAGGTAAGGCTCTTGAGAGTCCCTTATACTGTAAGGAGATCAAACCAGTCAATCCTAAAAGAAATCAATCCTGAATATTCATTTGGAAGGATGATGCTGACTGAAGCTGAAGCTGCAATACCTTGGCTTCCTGATGCAAAGAGCCAACTCATTGAAAAAGACCCTGATGTTGCGAAGAGTAAAGGGCAAAGAAGAGTGGCAGAGGATGAGATGGCCAGATGGCATCATTGACTCAATGGACACGAATCTGAGCAAACTCTGGGAGATAGTGAAGGGCAGGGAAACCATGGGGTCACAAAGAGTCAGACACGACTTAGTGACTGAACAACAACAAATGAAAAATAATTAGAAAAATGTGTATATATATGTATATACAAATAAAACTATCACTTTACAGTACCATTGAAACTGCACTTCAATTAAAAAAAAGAATAAAAGATGGATATCTAGAAAGTACAGCTAACAATCAAATTAGGCTGTGCATTCTTTAAGCATGGACTCTAAACATTTTGACCTTCTGGTGTTGTGAAGCTCACTTCACAAAATGTGTGTCATTAATGCAAAGACAGGGGTCAGCTCAAGTCTATAGAGAATTTCACCAAATCCTTCCTGCCCTGAGAATCTAAGCCACAGGTCCAGCGAGACTGTCCACTAGTGAGGTTACTCCAAATTTCATCACTGAAGAAGCCCTTTCACGGAATCCAGGGCAAGCATGTACAACTGTACAAAGTAGGCAGAAACTCTTTTCTAAAGAAAAAATATTCAGCAAGATTTTAGCATTTTATTTATTTAAATAAAAATCTTTTGAGCACCTAAAGAAAAAGGACAGTGATAAAAGAGAATAACATTTCAATACAAATAACATTTGAATTCTACTATTGTAATACTAGGCGCATGGCAACCCACTCCAGTATTCTTGGAGAATTCCACGGACAGAGGAGCCTGGTGGGCTACAGTCCATGGAGACTCAAGGAGTCGGAAACAACTGAGCGACTAACACTTCTACTTCACTTCACTATAATGCATAGAACTAATACTTCAATTCAAGCAAATTTTAGTCCAGTAACATTTATATGTAACCTACATATTATACTAACACTGTCTAAAATAACTGAATTAGCCTGTTCTAAACACTCTTCACTAAAGAGATAAATTGATCTACTCTCTTATCTTCAGACTATATACCAGCCACCATTTTCCCCTCAAAAAATTTCACTAGATGCAACTTTCAAAGGAATAATGAAATCATAGATAAAAGGAAGTGTATAATGACACAAGAAAATGCCAATAAAATGAAATCAATAGGGCAACTATGAAAATATGCACATAAACACAAACCCTGGGCTTCCCTGGTGGGTCAGAAGGTAAAGAGTCTGCCTGCAATGCGGGAGACCTGAATTCAGTCCCTGGGTCAGAAAGATCCCCTGGAGAAGGAAAAGGTGACCCACTCCAGTATTCCTGCCTGGAAAATTCCATGGACGGAGGAGTCTGGCGGGCTACAGTCCATGGGATCCCAAAGAGTCGGNACCTGAATTCAGTCCCTGGGTCAGAAAGATCCCCTGGAGAAGGAAAAGGCGACCCACTCCAGTATTCCTGCCTGGAAAATTCCATGGACGGAGGAGTCTGGCGGGCTACAGTCCATGGGGTCCCAAAGAGTCGGACGTGACTTAGAAACTTCACTTTCTAGGTAGTTTTGCTTTTCTTATGTATTCTTCAGTATTTTCCATTTTTCTTAAAATGAACATGCCTTGCTTTTAGAAGGAAGAAAAAACTGAATTCAGGAATTAAACTTTTCCTTTACAGTAAGGACTGACATCTGCTCTGAGAAGCAATGACGATCGTGGGGATGGGAAGGATGTGGCTACCTGTTTTAGGGCATCACTGGGGGGAAAAATCTTTCTCAGCAAATGGTGAACACTTCTTGCTAAATGAACACAGCTGACTGTCTTGAAAAGGTAATTTATTTCATTCTAGGGGTGACGGTCTTTATAAATAATTTCCTTTGGTTTTTCTTATAACTAAACACTTATTCTCTTTCAAAGATCTTATCTGAGACAGCAAATTCAGGATCAACAGAGCTGACTGTAGATCAAAGCACTCAAAGCATCTGACAGGCTCACAGTTTCTGGTGACATGACCTAGTACTGATATGAGGTCAGGAAAGGTCACAGGGATGGGTGAACCGGATTGACGAGGCTGAGATTAACAGAGATGATCACCCCTTCTTCCCTCCAAAGCGCTTGGGAAGCATGGAAAAGGCAAGAAGCTCATACTCACTGCATGTGTGTAACAGTTAGCAGCATGTTCGTAACAAGTCGGCTTGTAGCGGCCATTGGCAGGGGCCCGGTGGTTCATGAACCTGTAGAGACAAAGACATCCCATGAGAAAAGCTCAGAGTGTGTAAAGAACGGTGGGAAAGCTCATCAAGAGTTTGNTGTGTAACAGTTAGCAGCATGTTCGTAACAAGTCGGCTTGTAGCGGCCATTGGCAGGGGCCCGGTGGTTCATGAACCTGTAGAGACAAAGACATCCCATGAGAAAAGCTCAGAGTGTGTAAAGAACGGTGGGAAAGCTCATCAAGAGTTTGCCTGGTCTGTTTTAACTGAAGAGCTGACTGCTGGAAATACCTAGTTACTGGAACAAAACCGAAGCCACAGAGCTGTTGTAAACTGAACCAAATCCTTGGTCTAAAGTGCATGCCCTAGTTAATTGGATTCAGTATTCTTTCCGTCCATTCAAAAAAAAAAACCTTCTACCAACCAAAAGCCAACAAAGCTCATATCTATCCCCTTCAACTGGTACTCTTCAACTGGTATACTTTAAAAAAAAAAAAGAAAAAAGAAAAAAAGGCACAACCAAATCTGAAATTAAAAAAAAAAATCAAGGTCATTTTCCAAACTTTACAAGTATCAGTAACCAACATTTAATGTGAATTCAATGCATTTGAAACTTCCTATTTTGTCTCTCAAAATGTATAAAGCTTTATACATGTAGATCTTTAAATGCTCCAATTCCATTAGCAGGGCTGCTGAACTAGTTTCCCTGTACTGCATTACCTGTTCCAGCACCAGACAGCTTAAATAAATGATACTTGGCTGCCTCCAGGACACTTGAAACAAGAGGTTTATTTCCACCTGCATTCTTCCTGAATTAAAAGAGTTTGCTTCAAAATCTAAATATGTGACTAGCGCCTGACACACTGGCCAGAACATTCACAGGTGCCTGTGCTTAGTCGTGTCTCTTTGTGACCCCATGCACTGTAGCCCCCCAGGCTCCTCTGTCCTTGGAATTTTCCAGGCAGGAATACTGGGGCAGGTTGCCAGGATCTTCCCAACCCAGGGATTGAACCCACATCTCTTGCCTCTCCTATACTGGCAGGCAAATTGTTTATCACTGAGCCACCTGGGAAGCCCTAAAGTGCATCTGTATCTAAACACCAACATTAGGTATGTGTACCTGACCTGCCTCTTGAGAAACCTGTATGCAGGTCAGGAAGCAACAATTAGAACTGGACATGGAACAACAGATTGGTTCCAAACAGGAAAAGGAGTATGTCAAGGCTGTTTATTGTCACCCTGCTTATTTAACTTCTATGCAGAGTACATCATGAGAAACGCTGGACTGGAAGAAGCACAAGCTGGAATCAAGATTGCCGGGAGAAATATCAATAACCTCAGATATGCAGATTATGCAGATAACAGCACCCTTATGGCAGAAAGTGAATAGGAATTAAAAAGCCTCTTGATGAAAGTGAAAGAGGAGAGTGAAAAAGTTGGCTTAAAGCTCAACATTCAGAAAATGAAGATCATGGCTTCTGGTCCCATCACTTCATGGGAAATAGATGGGGAAACAGTGGCAACAGTGGCTGACTTTATTTTTTTGGGCTCCCAAAGCACCGCAGATGGTGATTGCAGCCATGAAATTAAAAGACGCTTACTCCATGGAAGGAAAGTTATGACCACTCTAGATAGCATATTCAAAAGCAGAGACATTACTTTGCCAACAGAAGTCCATCTAGGTAAGGCTATGGTTTTTCCAGTGGTTATTTATGGATGTGAGAGTTGGACTGTAAAGAAAGCTGATCGCGGAAGAATTGTTGCTTTTGAACTGTGGTGTTGGAGAAGACAGTCCATCCTAAAGGAGATCAGTCCTGGGTATTCATTGGAAGGAGTGATGCTGAAGCTGAAACTCCAGTACTTTGGCCACCTCATGCGAAGAGTTGACTCATTGGAAAAGACCCTGATGCTGGGAGGGAAAGGGGGCAGGAGGAGAAGGGGATGACAGAGGATGAGATGGCTCGATGGCATCACTTGTGGGGCCCTAAATGGGAAACCTTAAGAAAAAAAGGGCTAGCTTTGTGGTCGGAAACTAAGATGGCACCTGGCGGAAGTGATGGGGTGTGGTCTGTTGTTTGTTAAAGTTTTTGATTAGCTCTCTTGATTTCCTTGCGTGTGGACAGCACGTGATCACCATAGACTCCTGTTATAATGAAGGCATATGACTATTTGACCTTTAACGTGATTGGTGCAACTATGGAAAGTCCCTCGCAAAACCCTCCCTGCTTGCCTATATAAGCCGGGAGCTTGCGGTAATAAAGTGGAACTGCCCAGACAGAACCCTTGTCGCGTCTGATTGTCTCTTGCGTCTGATTGTCTCTCGCTCACCGAGGGGCTGGGTTGGCGGAGAGCAGGCTCATCTCTCCTCGGGACCCCTCGGCTTTGCTGAGGGAAGTTCCACTGCCTCTCTCTTTCTGCGGAGCGCCCCCCACATCACTGACTCAATGGACATGAGTTTGAGTGAACTCCTGGAGTTGGTGATGGACAGGGAGACCTGGTGTGCTGCAATTCATGGGGTCGCAAAGAGTCAGACACAACTGAGACTGAACTAAACTGAACTGATGATCTATACCATACATATAGCCATATGTCCATGTTCCATTCCCTCTCTGGGCTAATTTTATGGCAACAAACAAAGCAGTGCAAAGCTCCGGTACCACTGGGCATGAAAGAGAAACAGCTGGCTTCTACTTCAGTGTGTGGGTGAGGATCCCCCCAGCCCAAGTTCACACCCCTGCCGTTTCACCAAGGAGTCTGGTTTAATCTGTGTGTTCTTTGGAAGGAGTGAGATATAAGCTCAGGAATATAAAAAGGCAGCTGTCTGAAAGAAGCAGATGCAGAGAAGACAGTGCTAAGAGAGCCCTGCTGGCTTTCAGGTCTGAGCATTCAAGCAGCATTCCTGGGCCTGGAGCCTGCAAGATGTCAACAGGCTTTACACAATAGTGTAGGTTTTTGCTTGAGTTAGTTTAAGGGGGTGTGGGTAGGAGGAAGAGACTTTGTTACTCATCACTAATGAGTTCTGACTAGTAATGTCTTATCAATTAACATGATGGAAAAACGGTACCAGGCTAAACCAAATGGCACAGACAGGTTGCCAAAAACTGACTAAAACAAGTGGCCAAGCAATTCCAAGCAGTGTCCAGTTTATGAACAAAAGACCAGCCAACACTTTCTCCCTGAATTAAAGAAGGGCCTGGTATCCCTAGAGCAAATGAGTAAAGATCAAGTGGCAGTCCCTGCCAACCCCACATAGAAAGTTTGAGTGGAAGATCCCCTAGGGAATGGATTTGGCACTATGAAGACACCTTCCCTGGAATACCAATGGGCAGATACCTAACTAACATGCAAAAGATACACATACTGAATGGGATTCATCACACGGCTTGGAAACTGTTAAGAGAGAAATGTACAGTTAACAGCTTCAGAATTATTCCAAGATATTCTCACACACAGATAAATAAATCTTTTCTCCCCTGACAATCCTTTAAATAATTTCACTAATTTCCTAAGGGACTAGAGTGTTGCTATATGGCAGTTATTAGTAAAAAGGAAAATAATTACACTCTTGGGAAGGAGGCTTTCAAAGTGTCCCCAGCATTCAAGGGCCTACCAGATGATCAGCCTGAGACATAACGACAGGGCTGTAAGTAGCATATCCCATTAGGAATTGTAAAGGGTCAAGAGTAAGGCTCCAGGGTGGCTGAGGGCAGATTAAATTGCAAGCACTCTGTGCAGGGCATGCTCAGGAGGGTTTGTCCACCCACCACCAGCCTACAGGCTAAAATAGCAATTTATATCTCTGGCAGCCCAATCTAAAAATAGTCAGGCTATAACACAGAGACAGGGATAGACTTTAAAAGCAAGGAAGCTGAGTGGCCATGTGTGTAACATGTTTGTGCCCACCTGGAATCACTCAGGTTAAAAATAAACTCAGAAGTTGCAGAGAAAAATATTCCTCCCATGTGACTTAAGGTAGTTTCTCTTTAAGGGTAGGGTCAAGATTCTGGCAATAAGGAAAGGGAAGAGCGAGTATGCTAGGCACCGTCTGGGGCCCCATGGGATGGCACATGGTTCTGCCAGGAAATTTACATTTTTCCATTTCTCTCTGATACAATCATGTCTCCCATTGCCTCCTGAAGAAATCATTATGAAGAAATTAGTCACCCAAGACCTACATGAAAAGCAGATGTGAAATGCAAATAAACCCTCCCACACTGAGGCTATTCTCTTTGCCCCCAAAAGAATGAGGAAGGTTCTCAAGAGTTATGGGAAACAGCACCCACTTAGGCAAGACACCTCCACTTAAAGCAAAGCCGTCCTGATGGTCATCCAATGCTAGAAAACATTCTAACACTGGGTGTGTTGCCCACGCCCCAACAACAGAAGCCCCCCACCCAAGCGTCACAACTGCTGCTGCTGCTAAGTCACTTCAGTCGTGTCCAACTCTGTGTGACCCCATAGACGGCAGCCCCCCAGGCTCCCACGTCCCTGGGATTCTCCAGGCAAGAACACTGGAGTGGGCTGCCATTTGAGAAAGCCAAAGCGTGCATGCTAAGTCACTTCAGTGGTCCGGACTCTGACTCTATAGACTGTAGCCAGGCTCCTCTGTCCATGGGATTCTCCAGGCAAGAATACTGGAGTGGGTCGCCATGTCCTCCTCCAGGGCATCTTCCTGACCCAGAAGCTGAACCCGTGTCTCTTAGGTTTCCTGCACTGGTGGGTGGGTTCTTTACCAGTAGTGTCTCCTGGGAAGCCTGGAGGAAGGCCCTGTGCCTCAAGAAAGAGCGCACATGCTATAGCAAAGATACAGCACAGCCTCCCCCCCCACCCCTGCACCTCCCCCTCAATTTTTAGTCCAAAACAGTGCCTAAGGTCTGAAGGCAAATTCGCAACGCACCATCTGATCGCAGAGCCTGAGATCAAATCTCAGAAGTTGTCCTAAATTCCTCTGTGTTTCCCCATACTCCAAATGCAAGTACTGTCTGTGCTATCTTCAAAATATATTCCCAAACAGTCCCAGTCTTTACAGTTTCAAAGTTAATATCTTATATCAAGACATCGCCTCCTCTGGTCTGTAAACAAAGGCTCTGGTCTCCCTGCCCGCCTGCACATGGACTCTCTTCTTTACCCAGCAGCCATGAGTCTGTTAAAACCAGATCACGTCACACGTTAAGCCCAGCTTAAAACCTGTCTGGCTTCCCAAAATGCTTGGGAACAGGGCCTTCTCTGCAGGCCACGAGCCCTCCCGACTTCTCCAGCCGGGGGCGCCCTTCCTCTCCTCTCCCCCGCAGGCCGATCACAGCCTTTCTGCTCTTCCAACCAACCAGGCCTGATCTGACTCAGAGCATCTGTGTTTGCTGTTTACCTCTGCCCAGAACATCCTCCTCCAGTGTGTCCAGCTCTCCTCTCACCTGTCAAATTCGGCTCAGCCATCCTACCTAAAGTATCAATTCAGCAGAGCCCTTATCACAGTAAGAACTGGACTTTTTGAAACTTATTTCATCTTTCCCCACTGTAAAGTGAATTCCATGAAGGCTGCCTTGTCTATCTTTTCATTTCCAGTCCCAAACACAAAGTCCACCTGATTGTTGGAGATTAATAAATAACTGTTGAATGAGAATAAAAAGACAGACATTTTGCCTAGTGCTGAAGCATTTTATTATCCTAACTGAGAGAGATCCTGTCGTCAGTTAGTTTCACTGGGGATTTCTGTATGCAACAAAAACAGGCAGTCTTAGAGCCAAGAGAATCCTCAGTCTTGTGAAAACGAAATGGACAAAGGACAAGACCATGAACATTTCAGGGGCTCCTTCAACATCATTCGATGGGGCAAAAGAACTGATCCCTACACAGAACCCTACTATTAATATTAGCTGTCATGTATGAATAAGCATGTCTAGGAAAAAGCGTTTGCTGCCAGAGGTGTTGATAGTGGTGGCGGACACTTAATTATTAATTAAGGGAAATGGCACATATAAAGAAACAACTTCAGTGTTCTTCAGTGTTCACTGAATCGGTGTATGATTCGATGCTCTGAGAACTTGGAACAAAAAGAAAGGCAACAGGCAGCACTGGAACACTTCCTAACGTTTTAGAATAAGACGCCGTGATCACCACATACGCGATTTGAAGCTAACCGGTGGTCACGAGGCTGGAGCTAAGGAAAGCAGTATCCTTTTGCTTGGATTTCTGGTTGCCAGGCTAGAGAAACGAGCACACGCCAACAGGACACTTTAGAAGCTCTGGGTCCTAGGCCTCTGCGCTATCACACAGATGTTGTGTGTGGGCGGGGAGACAGAGGTAAATGGCTGCGTGAGTGGTGGAAAGGGACAGGAACCCTTCTGTCTGCCCCGTTCTAGCTGTGTGATGATGGCAGGCTCTCTTTCATTCTTTAAAGCTCTTCTATTAAATGGGTAAAAAGTTTGCCTTTCAGGGTTACAGTTAGGGATGAGATGAGTTATCTACAAATACCCAGCTACTGCCTGGCACCGATAGGCACTCAATAAATGTTAGCAAGTATTCTAATCAGTCAGAGATACCGTGAAAGGAAGAGAATGAATCTGTGCGGTGTGGGGGTGGGATCAAGTGTGAAAGGGATACAGCACAAAAGATAAAAGGTGTCCCAGTGGGATTTTTCACATCCTAAGATTTTTGAGAAGCCATGCCTGCATAAAGCCCTCCACTTACTACACTGGGTTAGGCGTCCTTACAGCTCATCTCCACAGGGCAGAGCTCTGGAAGTTGATCCAAAGCCACAGTGACCGCCAAGTTTCCATTATGAACAAACCAGTAAGGTGTTCAAGTTTTCTTATAAGTTAGACATAGCCACAAAGGATGGCCTAATGAAATGTTTTTACTGCAGTCAAATGCTCTTCAATGGAGTCCTGGTGAATCTACCGGAAGGAACACATGAGCTCAAAGTAAGTGTGTTCCTCTCTCTAGTTCCTCTGTCATTTACAACCTGTAACTATCCTAAATGCTCACAAGATGGATAACAAACACAGCTTTTAAGAGGTGCAGAACAGTACTCTCAATATGTTAATGCATAGACCACAATATATTACTTATTTGCAGACTTTATTTCTAAGTTCAAATTGATTTATAGAAATATCTTCCCAAACAAGAAATTATGGATCATTCATTCTGCAAAGAAAATCAGGGCAGGTCTAGATGTCATCAAGAAAATAACTCTTAAATATCCACTGACATTGTGCAGTTGCTGCAGAAATTACAATGTCTATGCTATACCAAAAGAAAATGCCCATATTTTTAATTTTTAAATGAGTGGACTAGAGCGCAAAATCACATTACAACTGTGATAATAAGGACTGGACAGATTAGTGTCCAGCAAAAAAGAAGAGTTCAATCAGCTGAGATGGTAGGATCTTAAATAAAGATGTTTGTTTTTCATTTCTCTTAATACTGCTAATGTTTGCACAACAAACAATAACACAAGTTCCTTTTTTTCCTTTTTTTTTTTTTTCCAGAAGAACTGAAAAGATAGAAAAGAAATAGAACTCTTTAATCTAACAAAAACCGGTAAATGCACAGAAGACTGCCACTGTTCCCGGAAAACAGGAAGAGCACAGATGTGCAGAGAAGTAAAACCAAATTAAACAAACCACACATACAGGGTTTTGCCAACCATTGCTGAACCTGTGTTACATCCTCCCTTAAAGCCCCTCCAGTCCTTATGGCTGACTTCATGTTCTAAAGTCAGAACATCACGGTTCCTTTTTGCCTTTGAAGAACTGATATGATGTTCCCATTAGGCGAACATTGCCAGGCATTCAACACACTGAGTGATAAGCAATGTTCAAAAGTTAATCCAAGTCTTCACCCTGATCACCCCAACTCTCCCTGTGCAAATGTCACTCTGGAGAAGGAATGAGACCAGCAGAATAGGTGAGAGGGTTTCTAGGGATTAAAGCATTGGAAAGAAAAAAAAAAAAGCGTACTTCAAAATTTTGTAATAAAAAGCAATGCCTAAAAACGCAACAAAAACCTTGAGAGATTTCATGCCCCCC
>SJYW01039161.1:1198199-1227163 GCA_006410735.1 Raphicerus campestris
GGCCTTTCTTTGGGATTGGAATGAAAACTGACCTTTTCCAGTCCTGTGGCCACTGCTGAGTTTTCCAAATTTGCTGGCATATTGGGTGCAGCACTTTCAGAGCATCATCTTTTAGGATTTGAAATAGCTCAACCGGAATTCCATCACCTCCACTAGCTTTGTTCGTAGTAATGCTTTCTAAGGCCCACTTGACTTCACATTCCAGGATGTCTGACTCTAGGTGAGTGATCACACCATTGTGATTATCTGGGTCATGAAGATCTTTTTTGTACAGTTCTTCTGTGTATTCTTGCCACCTCTTCTTAATATCTTCTGCTTCTGTTAGGTCCATACCATTTCTGTCCTTTATCGAGCCCATCTTTGCATGAAATGTTCCCTTGGTATCTCTAATTTTCTTGAAGAGATCTCTAGTCTTCCCCATTCTGTTGTTTTCCTCTATTTATTTGCATTAAAGCAACAGTTAGAACTGGACATGGAACAACAGACTGGTTCCAAATAGTAAAAGGAGTGTGTCAAGGCTGTATATTGTCACCTTGCTTATTTAACTTATATACAGAGTACATCATGAGAAACGCTGGGCTAGAAGAAACACAAGCTGGAATCAAGATTGCTGGGAGAAATATCAATCACCTCAGATATGCAGATGACACCACTCTTATGGCAGAAAGTGAAGAGGAACTAAAAAGCCTCTTGATGAAAGTGAAAGAGGGGAGTGAAAAAGTTGGCTTAAAGCTCAACATTCAGAAAATAAAGATCATGGCATCTGGTCCCATCACTTCATGGGAAATAGATGGGGAAACAGTGGAAACAGTGGCTGACTTTACTTTTTTGGGCTCCCAAATCACTGCAGATGGTGATTGCAGCCATGAAATTAAAAGACGCTTACTCCTTGGAAGGAAAGATATGACCAACCTAGATAGCATATTCAAAAGCAGAGACATTACTTTGCCAACAAAGGTCCGTCTAGTGAAGGCTATGTAGGCTATTTCCAGTGGTCATGTATGGATGTGGGAGTTGGACTGAAAAGAAAGCTGAGCATCGAAGAATTGGTGCTTTTGAACTGTGGTGTTGGAGAAGACTCGAGAGAGTTCCTTGGACTGCGAGGAGATCCAACCAGTCCATCCTAAAGGAGATTAGTCCTGCATGTTCTTTGGAAGGACTGATGCTGAAGCTGAAACTCCAATACTTAGGCCACCTCATGTGAAGAGTTGACTCATTGGAAAAGACTCTGATGCTGGGAAGGATTGTGAGCAGGAGGAGAAGAGGACGACAGAGGTTGAGATGGCTGGATGGCATCACCAACTCGATGGACATGATTTTGAGTGAACTCCAGGAGCTGGTGATGGATTGGGGAGCTTTGCGTGCTGCAATTCATGGGGTCGCAAAGAGTTGGACACGACTGAGCGACTGAACTGAACTGAACTGAATGTTTCTGCAAAAGTGTTTTGTCTTCAAGAAGATTCACAGGAAGGACTTTTTGACAATTACTTGTTTCTGATAAATTTCAGATCATACTGCTGAACTGGACAATAAAGAATCTTAATGAAAACCCCAATGGCTTCATAAAACTATTAACAGAAAGGATTAGTTACCTTATGAAAAGTTTCAGCACAGCTAACTTAAAAAAACCTACATGGTCCATTAACCAGACTTAATTTTGCAAGCAAATTAGGTTTAATTTGGCTATACTTGGTAGAAATGAGGGTGATTTTAGGAAGAAAAAGATTATGTTTCAATGGATATTAAATTCTAGTTTTCTTAACTAAGGTCTGTTTTTACTGCCTAAAAGTCCCTTTCCAGATAGTTCCTTGCTGCTATGTTATAGTACTGTAAAGTTTAACTGAATTATTAAAGCGACCCTTATCAGAAGGGCCTCTGCATTGGACTGGTCTATATAAAGGCTGCTGACCCCAGAGGACATGTGCACCAGGAGTGGAAAAGACCGCAGCAGTGATAGACAGCTGACCAGGACCAAGACCCCTCCTACTCATTTAATTGAGCTGCTTACCAAATGTTTGTCTCATTATCAATACTGGAATTTCCCTCAATGTTTAGGATGGAAAGGAAATTCTCTAGTGTAGTTGTCACAGAATATAACTACTCGTGGTCTGCATTATGGCTGCTTTAAGTCTACTGCTTGTGTACAAGGCATGTGTACAAAAGCATGTGTACAAAGTTTCTGTGACAGTTCAGTATAATTGATAACATGTATAGTCTATAACATTTTCCCCCATTAACATAACTCTAAGCTTGTTCACTTGATCTGATTAGTTTTCCCAAAATGTGGATGGCTAGGCAAATATATGAACAAAAAGGAGGCCTTGCGTAGATGGATGTGATGGAGTCATGGCAGGCGGCAAGCACCCTTGCATGTAGGGACAAATATTTTGATCAAAATATTTGCAATCAAAAGATAGAAATGTTCCAACTGAGGAGATTATTGTGACCAGCATATGATTTAAATCAAACTTGACGCTGACCAGAGTGGTCTGTTGTATGACCTATAAACATGCATTGTACATCTGCTTTGGCTGTTGAGGAGGGGAATGCATTTAGAAATAAAAAAATAGAGGACGTTGTCACTCACATAGAGGTCTTAGGGAATTTTACCCTGCAAGTCTTAAAAGATAGTAATCAGGACGCCAAACTGCTGAACTCAAATGTTCCTATGATTAAAAGAAAAACACTTGGTCCCATGAAAACACATGGCCCTTGATATTTTAACAGTCTCTCAGGAAAGAACTTATGTTATTATATAATACATACCAAATGCTACTTTTTTGTACCTGATGAGACTTCTAATGTGATTCAACTTATATATATAAAAAATCAAGTCTCATCTCTGAATTATTCCTTTCCTGTATTTAGTTGCTCAGTTGTATCTGACTCTTTGTGACCACATGGACTGTAGCTCACCAGGCTCCTCTGTCCATGAAATTTTCCAGGCAAGAATACTGGAGTGGCTTGCCATTTTCTCCTCTAGGAGATCCTCCCAACGCAGGGATCAAACCCAGGACTCCTGCACTGCAGGCAGATTCTTTACCATCTGAGCTATCTGGGAAACCACTTCCTAGTTTAGGGGAAATATTAGAAAACTAGTTTGATTTAGGGGAGTCTTGGCTCGTATCTCTACATTGCAAAGTTTCTGTTAATTGTCTCTCTTGCTATGCTTCTCCTATACATGCTACAATAATCCTATTCAAATGAAGTTAAGTTCAATGCTACTTCAGTTCAGTTNTTAGTTTTAATTTGGCTATACTTGGTAGAAATGAGGGTGATTTTAGGAAGAAAAAGATTATGTTTCAATGGATATTAAATTCTAGTTTTCTTAACTAAGGTCTGTTTTTACTGCCTAAAAGTCCCTTTCCAGATAGTTCCTTGCTGCTATGTTATAGTACTGTAAAGTTTAACTGAATTATTAAAGCGACCCTTATCAGAAGGGCCTCTGCATTGGACTGGTCTATATAAAGGCTGCTGACCCCAGAGGACATGTGCACCAGGAGTGGAAAAGACCGCAGCAGTGATAGACAGCTGACCAGGACCAAGACCCCTCCTACTCATTTAATTGAGCTGCTTACCAAATGTTTGTCTCATTATCAATACTGGAATTTCCCTCAATGTTTAGGATGGAAAGGAAATTCTCTAGTGTAGTTGTCACAGAATATAACTACTCGTGGTCTGCATTATGGCTGCTTTAAGTCTACTGCTTGTGTACAAGGCATGTGTACAAAAGCATGTGTACAAAGTTTCTGTGACAGTTCAGTATAATTGATAACATGTATAGTCTATAACATTTTCCCCCATTAACATAACTCTAAGCTTGTTCACTTGATCTGATTAGTTTTCCCAAAATGTGGATGGCTAGGCAAATATATGAACAAAAAGGAGGCCTTGCGTAGATGGATGTGATGGAGTCATGGCAGGCGGCAAGCACCCTTGCATGTAGGGACAAATATTTTGATCAAAATATTTGCAATCAAAAGATAGAAATGTTCCAACTGAGGAGATTATTGTGACCAGCATATGATTTAAATCAAACTTGACGCTGACCAGAGTGGTCTGTTGTATGACCTATAAACATGCATTGTACATCTGCTTTGGCTGTTGAGGAGGGGAATGCATTTAGAAATAAAAAAATAGAGGACGTTGTCACTCACATAGAGGTCTTAGGGAATTTTACCCTGCAAGTCTTAAAAGATAGTAATCAGGACGCCAAACTGCTGAACTCAAATGTTCCTATGATTAAAAGAAAAACACTTGGTCCCATGAAAACACATGGCCCTTGATATTTTAACAGTCTCTCAGGAAAGAACTTATGTTATTATATAATACATACCAAATGCTACTTTTTTGTACCTGATGAGACTTCTAATGTGATTCAACTTATATATATAAAAAATCAAGTCTCATCTCTGAATTATTCCTTTCCTGTATTTAGTTGCTCAGTTGTATCTGACTCTTTGTGACCACATGGACTGTAGCTCACCAGGCTCCTCTGTCCATGAAATTTTCCAGGCAAGAATACTGGAGTGGCTTGCCATTTTCTCCTCCAGGAGATCCTCCCAACGCAGGGATCAAACCCAGGACTCCTGCACTGCAGGCAGATTCTTTACCATCTGAGCTATCTGGGAAACCACTTCCTAGTTTAGGGGAAATATTAGAAAACTAGTTTGATTTAGGGGAGTCTTGGCTCGTATCTCTACATTGCAAAGTTTCTGTTAATTGTCTCTCTTGCTATGCTTCTCCTATACTTGCTACAATAATCCTATTCAAATGAAGTTAAGTTCAATGCTACTTCAGTTCAGTTCAGCCGCTCAGTCGTGTTTGACTCTTTGCGACCCCATGAGCCACAGCACACCAGGCCTCCTTGTCCATCACCAACTCCCGAAGTCCACCCAAACCCATGTCCATTGAGTCGCTGATGCCCTCCAACCATCTTATCCTCTGTTGTCCCCTTCTCCTTCTGCCTTCAATCTTTCCCAGCATCAGGGTCTTTTCAAATGAGTCAGCTCTTCGCATCAGGTGGCCAAAGTATTGGAGTTTCAGCCTCAGCATCACTCCTTCCAATGAACACCCAGGACTGGTCTCTTTTAGGATGGACTGGGTGGATCTCCTTGCAGTCCAAGGGACTCTCAAGAGTCTTCTCCAACACCGCAGTTGAAAAGCATCAACTCTTCAGCACTTCGCTCAGCTATCTTTATAGTCCAACTCTCACATTCATACATGACCACTGGAAAAACCATAGCTTTGACTAGACAGACCTTGGTTGACAAAGTAATATCTCTGCTTTTTAATATGCTGCCTAGGTTGGTCATGACTTTCCTTCCAAGGAGTAAGCGTCTTTTAGTTTCATGGCTACTTCATGATGCTACTTCAGTGGACTCCAAAACTTATCTAGCTCGAGCAGAAAGAGTTTCACTTATATAGCTAGGGATACTACAACACCTGTTCTCAGTGGGAAGCAGTTACAGAAGACTGACCTTAGGCTCTCTACTGCTTGAGACTGAATAGTGAAGTATCTCAAGGGGAGATTTTGTAAGCAGATAGGGTACAGGGTTTTTTGGCTTGATACCCACCAAGAGGTGAACTCGATTTGGGGTTAACAGAGAGAGCACCGCATATGCAAAAAGCATGATATGTTTTAAGAGCTGCAATTCCACATGCTTTAGGTCAAAGGCATTTGTGGAGAATTGTCATAGATGAAGATGGAGTCATAAGAAGGGTTCAGATTAAACAAAGGACTGATGTGTTAAACTTAGGAGATTTGGTGTTTTTTCTGAAATCAGTAGAGACCTGTTGAAAAACTTTGTACACACAAATGAACTGATCAGTTATATACGATGAAATTTGTTTGGAGAACTGGAGGGGTGTGGACAAGATTGTTGCTTGTCTATATCAGTTCTATCCAGTGTAACTTTCAATGATGATAGAAATGTTCTATATCTATGCTGTTCAATGTCATGGTATGTAGCCACTTATACTACTGAGCACTTGAAATGTGGCTAGTGCATCTGAAAAACTGAAATTTGCCAATACTTAATTTTCCGAAATTTAAATGTAAATGGCCACACGTGGTTAGTGGCTACCATATTGGGCATCACTATTGTATATCATTTCCTTTATGTCTGTCCTAAGAGAGACCCAGTTTTTCAGCTGGGCACATGGTTGCACAAAATAAAGATGCTTTACAGCTAAGTGTGGGCCATATGACTACAAATAGCTGTGAAAAGAAGAGAAGTGAAAAGCAAAGGAGAAAAGGAAAGATATTCTGGGTAATGAGATATGTGAGCTGAAGTACAGTTGCTGGTTGATGGATGACGGACTTCCCCTGCACCCAGATCCCTTTCTCCATGGACTGAACTGCAATGTAGGGGAGTATGCGGCAGAGCAGGGCAGAAAGATAAAAGGAATTGCGCCCCCATGGTCCAGAGTTGTCATGACAGCCAGACTTTTGGGCAACAGAGAAATGAAGTTCTGTCTTGTTATACAACTCTAATTCTGGCCTTCTCTCACATGCAAGCTGTTCTAATGGATACTGTGAATAAAGCTGGGAATGGAATGACCAGGTGAAACATGATTAGAATAATCCAGCCAAGAAGTCATGCAGGCCAGAGGTAGAGTAAAGCCATTGGAAGGCAGAGAAAGGAGCTCATCCGAGAAGGATAAAAGGGCCCTTTGTACAAAGCCTGAATCTGTGAAAACTCAAGGAGGAAAAGTTCCATCCATGACTGCTTCTGTGATCATCAAGTTAAACTCACAATTCAGTACCATTTAAAAATAGAAATCTAATGAGTAAAGAGAAACAAAAATAGAACAATGCTCTTCTCCACACTCAGCTCAGGTTGGTAGCAATACTATTAAAATTAATCAGTGTAGTACCCTTACTTATTCAGAAACTTGAGAAATCTTTGTATTTGGATTAAGTTACTGAACCCTCTTCCAATAACACAAGTGAAGACTCTATACGTGGACATAACCAGATGGTCAACACTGAAATCAGATTGATTATATTCTTTGCAGCCAAAGATGGAGAAGCTCTATACAGTCAGCAAAAACAAGACTGAGAGCTGACTGTGNAGGAGAAGAGGCAGAGCCAGGGACAAAGGGATTCCCCAGTGCTGTAAAGGGCCCACTGCAGTTAGAGAAAATTTTCAACGGAATAAAAGGAAGAATTTGCTGACAGTAAAACTGCCAAAGTTGTCATTGGCTCCCACTGGAAATGGCAGACTCCCCATCTCTGGATGATTTCAACCACTGGTGACCTCAGCACTTTTCATGCACAAAACCTATGTATCAAGAACAGCCAAGCCGGATGTTACCAGTAATTTTGGCTATTAAGAGTTAAACTGCCAACTTTTGAGAACAAATGACTTTAAAATTGCATACTTAAGAATAAAATCAAGTCTGTCTCTGTAACAGCATCCCTCTTAACTGTTTGATTATGTATTCTCTTTGAGTGGAATAAAAGGTGTGGCAAAAGCGGGTGCCAGGAATTGCGTACAACCCACCAGCTCTTGATGCTGGGAAAGACTGAAGGCAGGAGGAGAAGGGGACAACAGAGGATGAGACGGTTGGGTGTCATCACCGACTTGATGGACATGGGTTTGAGCAAACTCTGGGAGCTGGTGACAGGCAGGGAAGCCTGGCCTGCTGCATGCAGTCCAGGGGGTTGCATAGAGTTGGACACAACTGAGTGATTGAACTGAACACCAACTCTTATCTCATTAGCAGAGGTGGTGTATCTCACACAAAACAAGGGCTTTGAGCTGCCGAGACAGACAGTGCTGTGGTAGAGGGAAATCCAAGAACTGAATTTGGAGCGGGGACATTGAAGTAGCAGTAGTTAAAACTCCTTCTAAGTCTGATACTTGGTGATTCTTAGAAAACACCTGTGCTTCTGTTTGTTCTTTTGGTTTGAAAGTAAAAGCTCCCTTTTTAAGAGGAAGAATGAGTCACTATATAAATTATTCAGGGCTTAGATAGAGTCCTTTAGAGAACTGCTCTCTGGTCTTTGATTGAGGCAGGGATCTTCTTCCACAGCCCAAGTCTGGGTGGAGGCTACAATTTTTATTTCTCAGATGCAGAGAAAGGCCATGCATGGATAATTAGGCCATAGGTAGTCAAGGCTATGGTTTTTCCTGTGGTCATGTATGGATGTGAGAGTTGGACTGTGAACAAAGCTGAGCACCGAAGAATTGATGCTTTTGAACTGTGGTGTTGGAGAAGACTCTCGAGATTCCCTTGGACTGCAAGGAGATCCAACCAGTCCATTCTGAAGGAGATCAGCCCTGGGATTTCTTTGGAAGGAATGATGCTGAAGCTGAAACTCCAGTACTTCAGCCACCTCATGCGAAGGGTTGACTCATTGGAAAAGACTCTGATGCTGGGAGGGATTGGGGGCAGGAGGAGAAGGGGACGACTGAGGATGAGATGGCTGGATGGCATCACGGACTTGATGGACATCAGTCTGAGTGAACTCCAGGAGATGGTGATGAACAGGCAGGCCTGGTGTGCTGCGATTCATGGGGTTACAAAGAGTCAGACACGACAGAGCAACTGAGCTGAAATGAACTGAACGGCCTCCTCCATCCTGTATCTTTATGATTGTCAAAAGCATCACCTTGTGCATGGAATTATTTTCCTTAAAGGCCAGAATTGTTGCTTGGTCTAGATTAAATGTTGCTGCAAAAGGATTAATTGCTAGTAAGGTGTAGTGTGACACACCAGTGTGCCCATGTTCACATATCAGCTTTACCATCTTCCAGGCAAATAGATTGCTTTCTGCTCAGTGCCAACGTCATCATTAACAAAATGAGGATAATGGTACCTGTCTCACAGGGTTAGTAGGAGGACATAATACAGGTCAAGTGCTTAGATTAGCAACTGGCAGATATAAAGGTGAGTGAGTACTCAGGCTACATTAGTTATTATATAATCCCTGTCTTCCAGGAACTAAGAGAAAGATACACTTAAATGGACATACTTCTAAAATACATGCAGCCAACAAGTAAGAACATAAAGTAAAAGTGAAATTAGATAGTAGTTATTTTATTACTTTATTACACATAGCTGAGAAAAGAAGCTAAAGGCAAAGGAGAAAAGGAAAGATATACCCATTTGAATGCAGAGTTCCAAGAAATGGCAAGGAGAGATAAGAAGGCCTTCCTCAGTGATCAATGCAAAGAAACAGAGGAAAATAATAGAGTGGGAAAGACTAGAGATCTCTTCAAGAAAATTAGAGATACCAAGAGAACATTTCATGTAAAGATGGGCATGATAAAGGACAGAAATAGTATGGACCTAACAGAAGCAGAAGATATTAAGAAGAAGTAGCTAGAATACACAGAAGAACTATACAAAAAAGATCTTAATGACCCAGATAACCACAATGGTGTGATCACTCACCTAGAGCCAGACATCCTGGAATGTGACGTCAAGTGTACATCAAGGCTGTATACTGTCACCCTGCTTATTTAATTTATATGCAGAGTATCTCATGCAGAATACCAGGCTGGGTGAAGCACAAGCTGGAATCAAGATTGCCCGGAGAAATATCAATAACCTCAGATACGCAGATGACACCACCCTAAAGGCAGAAAGTGAAAAAGAACTGAAGAGCCTCTTGATGAAAGTGAAAGAAGAGAGTGAAAAAGTTGGCTTAAAGCTCAACATTCAAACAATTAAGCTCATGGCATCTGGTCCCATCACTTCATGGCAAATAGATGGGGAAAGAATGGAAACAGTAAGAGACTTTATTTTGGGGGCTCCAAAATCTCTGCAGATGGTGATTGCGGCCATGAAATTAAAAGATGCTTGCTCCTTGGAAGAAAAGCTATGACCAACCTAGACAGCATATTAAAAAGCAGAGACATTACTTTGCCAACAAAGGTTCATCTAGTCAAAGCTATGTTTTTTTCAGTAGTCATGTGTATATGTGAAAGTTGGACCATAAAGAAAGCTGAGGGCTGAAGAATTGATGCTTTTGAACTGTGGTGTTGGAGAAGACTCCTGAGAGTCCCTTGGACTGCAAGGAGAGCCAACCAGTTCATCCTAAAGGAAATCAGTCCTGAATATTCATTGGAAGGACTGATGCTGAAGCTGAAACACTTTGGCCACCTGATGTGACAAACTGACTCACTGGAAAAGACCCTGATGCTGGGGAATGTTGAAGGAACGAGGAGAAGGGGACAACAGAGGATGAGATGAGATGGTTGGATGACATCACTGACTTGATGGACATGAATCTGAGTAAGCTCTGGGAGTTGGTGATGGACAGGGAAGCCTGGTGTGCTGCAGTCCATGGGGTTGCAAAGAGTCGGACACGACTGAGCAACTGAACTGAACTGATCTTATTACTTTAATAGATTCAACTTGCTTTCTAAAATTAAGCACCAACTCTTTTGCTTGGGATCAAGGTCCATTATGATCTGATGCCAATGTTTCTACACAATGACACCTTCTTCCTCATTAAGAAAATAACCTATAGTAGAACCAAGCCAGACCATTAACTGGGACCTAATGGGCTCCATTCTTTCTTACCTCTAAAAACTCATTCATGATATTTATAAAACTTGTGTGTAATATAGTTTTTACTTACCTTAATTGGTCAGTATCTTCCCACTGAGAGAGCTAATTCTTAGATAGATTAATAAGGAGTCCGGAGCCCTCGATAAAGAGGTCCAGGGCTCTCAAAGAGGAGAAAAGTATAAATGTTCCTTAGTCTTAGTCACATAAGACTTTTATTTAAGCCCAGAGCTATTTTCTTTAAGTTATTAGTTACTATATATTCTTTAAGCTATACCTTTTTATTTTCTTTAAGCCCAGAGTTGATGATCACACAGCAAAACCACTCGTCTTAAACTCTGTACTAAGGATTATATAGCAACAAGTTATACTAATCATGTTATCTTAGGTGGAGTGGGTCTGGTAAGACTTTTTTCTATTGTTAGTTCTAACCTTGTTAATTTAAGAAGTGTGTTGTGGGAGTGGGTATGGTTAAAGTATATAAGACCTTGCTAAGACCAGGGCACTCTCCATCCCCCTTCTGATGTCCGAGTCAGATGCTTTCCCTGTCTTTATACTTTAATAAAACTCTGCTACACAAAAGCTCTTGGGTGATCAAGCCTGGTCCCTGGTACCACAGCTAAATCTTCTTCTTTGGAGATCATGAATCTGACATCATTCACCATAAGCTACCACCACCGTTCACTGTGCAGGCCAAATGACTTTGTCCATGAAGACTTTCTCTATAATCCCAGTAGATGGACGGAATGTATTTATCCCTTTCTTTGGAGTCAACACTTCATGCCTATGGAGGCATACCATATTCATTATACACTCCCTTGGTTTAGAGTTATTTTTTGAAACCCACCAGGTTTAAGTACCTTGAAAGACAGAAATTGCTCCTTATTTGTCTTTATATCCGTCCTCTGACCTGACCCCAGCACTGGCACTTGCACAATGCAGACTGTGGTGCCTGATACACTGTAGGCATTTGACAGATGTAGGCTGGGTCCATGCATCTCTGGGATGTAAGAAAGCATAAGGGTGAAGATGGGGGAGAACTCCTCATGTAGGCCAAGTTATTGTTCAGTCGCTAAGTGGTGTCTGATTTTTTGCCACCGCATGAACTGTAGCACACCAGGCTTCCCTGTCTTTCACTACCTCCCGGAGCTTGCTCAAATTCATGTCCATTGAGTTGGTGATGCCATCAAACCATCTCGTCCTCTGTTGTCCCCTTCTCCTCTTGCCCTCAGTCCCTCCCAGAATCAAGATCCTTTCCAAAGAGTCAGCTCTTCACATCAGGTGGCCAGAGCATTGGAGTTTCAGCATCAGTCCTTCCAATGAATGTTCAGGGTTGACTTCCTTTAGGATGGATTGGTTGGATCTCCTTGCAGTCCAAGGGACTCTCAAGAGTCTTCTCCAACACCAAAGTTCAAAAGCACCAATTCTNTGAGCACCGAAGAATTGGTGCTTTTGAACTTTGGTGTTGGAGAAGACTCTTGAGAGTCCCTTGGACTGCAAGGAGATCCAACCAATCCATCCTAAAGGAAGTCAACCCTGAACATTCATTGGAAGGACTGATGCTGAAACTCCAATGCTCTGGCCACCTGATGTGAAGAGCTGACTCTTTGGAAAGGATCTTGATTCTGGGAGGGACTGAGGGCAAGAGGAGAAGGGGACAACAGAGGACGAGATGGTTTGATGGCATCACCAACTCAATGGACATGAATTTGAGCAAGCTCCGGGAGGTAGTGAAAGACAGGGAAGCCTGGTGTGCTACAGTTCATGCGGTGGCAAAAAATCAGACACCACTTAGCGACTGAACAATAACTTGGCCTACATGAGGAGTTCTCCCCCATCTTCACCCTTATGCTTTCTTACATCCCAGAGATGCATGGACCCAGCCTACATCTGTCAAATGCCTACAGTGTATCAGGCACCACAGTCTGCATTGTGCAAGTGCCAGTGCTGGGGTCAGGTCAGAGGACGGATATAAAGACAAATAAGGAGCAATTTCTGTCTTTCAAGGTACTTAAACCTGGTGGGTTTCAAAAAATAACTCTAAACCAAGGGAGTGTATAATGAATATGGTATGCCTCCATAGGCATGAAGTGTTGACTCCAAAGAAAGGGATAAATACATTCCGTCCATCTACTGGGATTATAGAGAAAGTCTTCATGGACAAAGTCATTTGGCCTGCACAGTGAACGGTGGTGGTAGCTTATGGTGAATGATGTCAGATTCATGATCTCCAAAGAAGAAGATTTAGCTGTGGTACCAGGGACCAGGCTTGATCACCCAAGAGCTTTTGTGTAGCAGAGTTTTATTAAAGTATAAAGACAGGGAAAGCATCTGACTCGGACATCAGAAGGGGGATGGAGAGTGCCCTGGTCTTAGCAAGGTCTTATATACTTTAACCATACCCACTCCCACAACACACTTCTTAAATTAACAAGGTTAGAACTAACAATAGAAAAAAGTCTTACCAGACCCACTCCACCTAAGATAACATGATTAGTATAACTTGTTGCTATATAATCCTTAGTACAGAGTTTAAGACGAGTGGTTTTGCTGTGTGATCATCAACTCTGGGCTTAAAGAAAATAAAAAGGTATAGCTTAAAGAATATATAGTAACTAATAACTTAAAGAAAATAGCTCTGGGCTTAAATAAAAGTCTTATGTGACTAAGACTAAGGAACATTTATACTTTTCTCCTCTTTGAGAGCCCTGGACCTCTTTATCGAGGGCTCCGGACTCCTTATTAATCTATCTAAGAATTAGCTCTCTCAGTGGGAAGATACTGACCAATTAAGGTAAGTAAAAACTATATTACACACAAGTTTTATAAATATCATGAATGAGTTTTTAGAGGTAAGAAAGAATGGAGCCCATTAGGTCCCAGTTAATGGTCTGGCTTGGTTCTACTATAGGTTATTTTCTTAATGAGGAAGAAGGTGTCATTGTGTAGAAACATTGGCATCAGATCATAATGGACCTTGATCCCAAGCAAAAGAGTTGGTGCTTAATTTTAGAAAGCAAGTTGAATCTATTAAAGTAATAAGATCAGTTCAGTTCAGTTGCTCAGTCGTGTCCGACTCTTTGCAACCCCATGGACTGCAGCACACCAGGCTTCCCTGTCCATCACCAACTCCCAGAGCTTACTCAGATTCATGTCCATCAAGTCAGTGATGTCATCCAACCATCTCATCTCATCCTCTGTTGTCCCCTTCTCCTCGTTCCTTCAACATTCCCCAGCATCAGGGTCTTTTCCAGTGAGTCAGTTTGTCACATCAGGTGGCCAAAGTGTTTCAGCTTCAGCATCAGTCCTTCCAATGAATATTCAGGACTGATTTCCTTTAGGATGAACTGGTTGGCTCTCCTTGCAGTCCAAGGGACTCTCAGGAGTCTTCTCCAACACCACAGTTCAAAAGCATCAATTCTTCAGCCCTCAGCTTTCTTTATGGTCCAACTTTCACATATACACATGACTACTGAAAAAAACATAGCTTTGACTAGATGAACCTTTGTTGGCAAAGTAATGTCTCTGCTTTTTAATATGCTGTCTAGGTTGGTCATAGCTTTTCTTCCAAGGAGCAAGCATCTTTTAATTTCATGGCCGCAATCACCATCTGCAGAGATTTTGGAGCCCCCAAAATAAAGTCTCTTACTGTTTCCATTCTTTCCCCATCTATTTGCCATGAAGTGATGGGACCAGATGCCATGAGCTTAATTGTTTGAATGTTGAGCTTTAAGCCAACTTTTTCACTCTCTTCTTTCACTTTCATCAAGAGGCTCTTCAGTTCTTTTTCACTTTCTGCCTTTAGGGTGGTGTCATCTGCGTATCTGAGGTTATTGATATTTCTCCGGGCAATCTTGATTCCAGCTTGTGCTTCACCCAGCCTGGTATTCTGCATGAGATACTCTGCATATAAATTAAATAAGCAGGGTGACAGTATACAGCCTTGATGTACACTTGACGTCACATTCCAGGATGTCTGGCTCTAGGTGAGTGATCACACCATTGTGGTTATCTGGGTCATTAAGATCTTTTTTGTATAGTTCTTCTGTGTATTCTAGCTACTTCTTCTTAATATCTTCTGCTTCTGTTAGGTCCATACTATTTCTGTCCTTTATCATGCCCATCTTTACATGAAATGTTCTCTTGGTATCTCTAATTTTCTTGAAGAGATCTCTAGTCTTTCCCACTCTATTATTTTCCTCTGTTTCTTTGCATTGATCACTGAGGAAGGCCTTCTTATCTCTCCTTGCCATTTCTTGGAACTCTGCATTCAAATGGGTATATCTTTCCTTTTCTCCTTTGCCTTTAGCTTCTTTTCTCAGCTATGTGTAATAAAGTAATAAAATAACTACTATCTAATTTCACTTTTACTTTATGTTCTTACTTGTTGGCTGCATGTATTTTAGAAGTATGTCCATTTAAGTGTATCTTTCTCTTAGTTCCTGGAAGACAGGGATTATATAATAACTAATGTAGCCTGAGTACTCACTCACCTTTATATCTGCCAGTTGCTAATCTAAGCACTTGACCTGTATTATGTCCTCCTACTAACCCTGTGAGACAGGTACCATTATCCTCATTTTGTTAATGATGACGTTGGCACTGAGCAGAAAGCAATCTATTTGCCTGGAAGATGGTAAAGCTGATATGTGAACATGGGCACACTGGTGTGTCACACTACACCTTACTAGCAATTAATCCTTTTGCAGCAACATTTAATCTAGACCAAGCAACAATTCTGGCCTTTAAGGAAAATAATTCCATGCACAAGGTGATGCTTTTGACAATCATAAAGATACAGGATGGAGGAGGCCGTTCAGTTCATTTCAGCTCAGTTGCTCTGTCGTGTCTGACTCTTTGTAACCCCATGAATCGCAGCACACCAGGCCTGCCTGTTCATCACCATCTCCTGGAGTTCACTCAGACTGATGTCCATCAAGTCCGTGATGCCATCCAGCCATCTCATCCTCAGTCGTCCCCTTCTCCTCCTGCCCCCAATCCCTCCCAGCATCAGAGTCTTTTCCAATGAGTCAACCCTTCGCATGAGGTGGCTGAAGTACTGGAGTTTCAGCTTCAGCATCATTCCTTCCAAAGAAATCCCAGGGCTGATCTCCTTCAGAATGGACTGGTTGGATCTCCTTGCAGTCCAAGGGAATCTCGAGAGTCTTCTCCAACACCACAGTTCAAAAGCATCAATTCTTCGGTGCTCAGCTTTGTTCACAGTCCAACTCTCACATCCATACATGACCACAGGAAAAACCATAGCCTTGACTACCTATGGCCTAATTATCCATGCATGGCCTTTCTCTGCATCTGAGAAATAAAAATTGTAGCCTCCACCCAGACTTGGGCTGTGGAAGAAGATCCCTGCCTCAATCAAAGACCAGAGAGCAGTTCTCTAAAGGACTCTATCTAAGCCCTGAATAATTTATATAGTGACTCATTCTTCCTCTTAAAAAGGGAGCTTTTACTTTCAAACCAAAAGAACAAACAGAAGCACAGGTGTTTTCTAAGAATCACCAAGTATCAGACTTAGAAGGAGTTTTAACTACTGCTACTTCAATGTCCCCGCTCCAAATTCAGTTCTTGGATTTCCCTCTACCACAGCACTGTCTGTCTCGGCAGCTCAAAGCCCTTGTTTTGTGTGAGATACACCACCTCTGCTAATGAGATAAGAGTTGGTGTTCAGTTCAATCACTCAGTTGTGTCCAACTCTATGCAACCCCCTGGACTGCATGCAGCAGGCCAGGCTTCCCTGCCTGTCACCAGCTCCCAGAGTTTGCTCAAACCCATGTCCATCAAGTCGGTGATGACACCCAACCGTCTCATCCTCTGTTGTCCCCTTCTCCTCCTGCCTTCAGTCTTTCCCAGCATCAAGAGCTGGTGGGTTGTACGCAATTCCTGGCACCCGCTTTTGCCACACCTTTTATTCCACTCAAAGAGAATACATAATCAAACAGTTAAGAGGGATGCTGTTACAGAGACAGACTTGATTTTATTCTTAAGTATGCAATTTTAAAGTCATTTGTTCTCAAAAGTTGGCAGTTTAACTCTTAATAGCCAAAATTACTGGTAACATCCTGCTTGGCTGTTCTTGATACATAGGTTTTGTGCATGAAAAGTGTTGAGGTCACCAGTGGTTGAAATCATCCAGAGATGGGGAGTCTGCCATTTCCACTGGGAGCCAGTGACAACTTTGGCAGTTTTACTGTCAGCAAATTCTTCCTTTTATTCAGTTGAAAATTTTCTCTAACTGCAGTGGGCCCTTTACAGCACTGGGGAATCCCTTTGTCCCTGGCTCTGCCTCTTCTCCTAGTGTTCTGAGAACATGTTCTGAATTTTCACAATTCTCTTCAAGTCCTCCATTCCACTTGTATTTCCCATACTCAACAGATGACCTTCCCTGGGACATTCTAACTTCTTAGGAAGTGTCTGCTGGGTGAATATCTCTTCCTCTACCAAACAGTTGACATGAATGCCCCAAATTCCAGATTCTATCCTACCAATGATTTTTAATTTTAACTCCATGTCAGAATCACCTGGGAGCTTTAAATAAAGATGCTCAGACCAATGAAACCAGAACTTCAGAGGGTAAAGGTGGGAACCAGATTTTGGTATCATTCCTCTTGGGCACTCATATTTTTAAAGCTCTCCAGGTGATTCTGAAATAGGAAGGGGATAGGGCACAACCTTCAAAAGAATGGCATAGCTGTTGAGAGCACTACATAAACTGGTTAGAAGCAACTAGGTCCAAGATGGTGAAAGATTCACTTCCTGTAAACCTTAAGCCTCCTTGTACTCATTATAGCATTGGTCCATTAGCTAAATGACACGCCCACAGGGGCCATGACAGTTTTGAGGCTAGCCATAGAAGACCAAAAAAGTGGTTGGTGGCTCAGTTCTTGGAAATTCCCACCCCTTCTCCAAAACAGTTGGAATAATCCACTCATGAACCGTTGAAGTTACACAGCCCATATAAACCAAACACCCCATGTTTGAGGGCCACTCTCACTTTCTGGGATGGATAGCATTCTGTCTGTGGAATGTGTATCTCTCTAATTAAACATGCTTTCACTTTGCTATGGCTAACTCTTAAATTCTTCCCTTCATGAAGCCAAGGAGCCTCACTTGGTGTCCCATCCCACAAACCTGCCTGAGACCTGGGACATGACCATCCTGTCATGCCCTGTTTTTCTTGCAATAATTCCAGGGTGCATCCACGGTTGAGAACTTCTGGTCTAAACTCAATTCCTGCTGTTCAAAACATGGTCCTAGTTCACCACCATCATTACCATCTGAGAGTTGGTTAAAAATGTAGAAACTCAGGTCTCACCTACTGAACAAGAACCTGCATTTTACCAAGACACCCTGGGTTTTCTATGCACTTTGAAATTTGAGAAGCAATGGTCTAGACACTCTAGAGCAGGATTCAGTGAACTGAAATCCTTAGGTCAAATCCCATTCACTGCTTTTTTTTTTTTGTAAATAAAGTTTTATTAACAAACTTCCTTCATTACTTTACACTGTTTATGGTTGTTTTCGTGTGGCAGTGCAGAGCTGAGTGCGGATACCATAAAGCTGACAAAGCCTAACATGTTTACTGTCTGTCTCTTTACGAGAAAAGTTTGCCAATCACTGCTTTAGAAGACGGAGCGGCTAAGTTCAACCAAGAAAGCATTTGTCAAGGCATGGGTGGAGGGCAGGGCAAGTGTCCCTGCCCTTATGTTGGTGATGCCCCTTGTGAGGACAGGGCTTCTGGTACATATGTATGTACTTACCAGGGCCATCCTGCCAAATGAGCCTGCTATTTATTTTTAAAACATTTAAAAAATAATTTTATTTTAATTTTTAATTTCAGCTATGCTGGGTTTTTGTTGCAGGGCAGGCTTTTCTCCAGTTGTGCTGAGTGGGGCCTAACTTCTAGTTGTGATGCAGGGGGGCTTCTCATTGTGGTGGCTTCTCTTGGTGTGGAGCACGGGTCTAGGCATGTGGGCTCAGCAGACACGACTCCCAGGCTCCAGAGCACAGGCTCGGTAGCCGGGGTGGTAGGCTTAGTTGCTGTGCAGCACGTGGGATCTTCCCGGACTGGGGATTGAACCTGTGTCTCCTGTATTGTCAGGCAGACTCTTTCCACTTAGCTGCTAGGGAAGCCCAAGCCCGTTTATTGCTAACAGAATTAATTCTGGATCTACTCTCCAGAGAAACAGATGGGCTGGCACTGATGTACTTTCAGACTCATGCTCAGATCAGACACAAGCAGACATTTTGTGTCATTTCAATGATGTTGCAGAATCATTTGACTAATGCAATATTGCAGAGTCTCTACCAGAAAAATAGGACTGCATGAGTCAGGAAGATGAGCCTTGTGCCTCACAATCCAGATGATCTCTTCTACTCTACTTCCTCCTCAAAAATACAAAGGTTGCTTCCCCCACCACCTGGTGTCAGCTTGATTATATCTTTTTACCAATGTGTGTGTTTCACGTTCATTAACCACTGGCCTCTGGTGAGAAAGTCAGAATTTACTTGATTTTCCCAAGAAAGAGGCCCTTGAGCTGACCTCTTTATGAGCCACTTTGGTAGCTACCACAGATTGGGAAGGTGCCCATCTTTCCTCTGTAATCAGAACAGAAAAGCTAACTAGCCTGCGGCGATAGGACCTTGCTCCAGTGGAAACTATATAGTATTGCTTCTCAAACTCATACTAGAAATCACCTGCTCAGCTTGTTAAACTGTAGATTCTGATTCAGTGATTCTGCATCTGGGCCTGAGAATCAGCATCGTCTAGCAGGGTTCAAGGTGAAGTTGATGATCCTGGAATCATGCCTTGAAAAATAAGAGTCAGGGTGAGGGTTGCCAAAGTGTGGCCTGCGGCCTCAAGTGGCCTGTAGCCTGCTTCCAGAAATGAAGTTTTTTTGCAGTCCACACATCTCCTTTATCTGACATCTTATCTGTGGCTGCTTTCATGCCACAACAGTGGATCTGAGCAGTTAGGACAGAGGTTATCCAGGCCTTCCCCAGTGGCTCAGCAGTAAAGAATCTGCCTGCAATGCAAGAGACACAGCAGACTTGGGTTTGATCCCTGGGTTGGGAAGATCCCCTGGAGAAGGAAACGGCAACCCACTCCAGTGTTCTTACCTGGGAAATCCCATGGACAGAAGAGCCTGGCGGGCTACAGCCCGTGGGGTCAAAAAAGTCAGACACTGAGTAGCTGAGCACTCCTGACCTGCCATGCCTAAAAGAGAAAAAAGTCTACAGCGTCGATTCTCCAACAATGGGCCAAGGGTGGCCTGCATCAGCATCATGTGGAGAGTTGGTTCCAGATAGTGATTCCAGTGTCATCCCAAGCTGCCTCCGAAGACAGTCTGGGGTGAACCTGACGAGCCTTGTGGTTGTCAAGCTGCCTGGGTGCCACTGATGGGCCACCCTGTGCAAGCCCGCGGCCCCGGAGGGACCTGCCAGAGACAGCCACGGGGGACGTCTGCCGGGCACCGGAGGCATTTCTTTGGGGAATGCCTACTTCATTAGATGCATAAATCTAGCTCTTGCTGAGGCTTTTGGAGCCCTGGTGTCTTTCCTGCCATCCAAGTCCTGATGGAAGGTGGGCTGTTAGAATCACAGTGGCGGTTGGCTGGGTCCACAGGAGGCTGACTCTAAAGTGGAAATTTGTTGTGCTAGAGCTTTATTAGGGAGTGCTCTTGGATTAGCACCTGTAGAAGAGAAAGAAGGGGAACAGAGGGGGAAGTGGGGAGACAAGTGGGCCTGGGGGAAGGCGAGAAGGTGGGCTGTAGGGTGGTCTTAGCCGGCGGCCGTATCCAGCCCATGGGAAGCTCTGAAGCTCAGGCAGCCCTCACAAAGAGGTTGAGAGGGTCAGAGCCCGGTGTTCGCAGCCGCTCCACTGCTGCCCTAAGAGGCACATCATTGCCCTGCTCTCTTCAGCCAAGAGCATTCCTGAAGAGGGCTGAGGGTGGAGGGCTGTCTCCCAGCAGCCTTCTCAGCAGCTGGAGAAGCAATTCCTGCCTTTATTCTGAAAGGGGGATCTGGAAAATGCCTCACAGCCTCCACTGCACAAAGGGTTATTTTTATAAATGGAACTGCCATTCACCAGACCCCCATCAGGTGCCAAGCAATACCTTCGTTTATTTCATTCTCATAGGACCGTTCAGTTCAGTTCAGTTCAGTTGCTCAATCATGTCCAACTCTTTGAGAACCCATGAATCACAGCATGCCAGGCCTCCCTGTCCATCACCAACTCCCGGAATTTACCCAAACTCATGTCCATTGAGTCGGTGATGCCATCCAGCCATCTCATCCTCTGTCCTCCCCTTATCCTGTACTCAATCCCTCCCAGTATCAGGGTCTTTTCCAATGAGTCAATTCTTTGCATGAGGTGGCCAAAGTATTGGAGTTTCAGCTTTAGCATCAGTCCTTCCAATGAATACCCAGGACTGATCTCCTTTATAATGAACTGGTTGGATCTCCTTGCAGTCCAAGGGACTCTCAAGAGTCTTCTCCAACACCACAGTTCAAAAGCATCAATTCTTCGGCACTCAGCTTCTTCACAGTCCAACTCTCACATCCATACATGACCACTGGAAAAACCATAGCCTTGACTAGATGGACCTTTGTTTGCAAAGTGATATCTCTGCTTTTGAATATGCTATCTAGGTTGGTCATAACTTTCCTTGCAAGGAGTAAGCATCTTTTAATTTCATGGCTGCAATCACCATCTGCAGTGATTTGGGAGCCCAAAACAATAAAGTCTGACACTGTTTCCTCTGTTTCCCCATCTATTTCCCATGAAGTGATGGGACCAGATGCTATGATCTTAGTTTCTGAATGTTGAGGTTTAAGCCAACTTTTTCACTCTCCTCTTTCATTTTCATCAAGAGGCTCTTTAGTTCCTCTTCATTTTCTGCCAAATGGGTGATGTCATCTGTATATCTGAGGTGATTTATATTTCTCCCGGCAATCTTGATACCAGCTTGTGCTTCTTCCAGCCCAGCATTTCTCATGCTGTACTCTGCATATAAGTTAAATAAGCAGGGTGACAATATACAGCCTTGAAGTACTCCTTTTCCTATTTGGAACCAGTCTGTTGTTCCATATTCAGTTCTAACTGTTGCTTCCTGACCTGTGTATAGGTTTCTCAAGAGGCAGGTCAGGTGGTCTGGTATTCCCATCTCTTTCAGAATTTTCCACAGAAACCGTTAGGAGGCTGGAATTGTGAGCTTCCTTTTAAAGATGGCAGGACAGAGGTTCTGAGAGGTTAAGTACATTCCCCAGGGCTCCACAGCAAGTAAATGATTGGATAGTGATTAGAATCTAGACTTGCTAACACCAAAGGTCACAATGATTTTCCATTAAACCTGAATTTCCTAGTTTGTATTCCTCAGAACAGATTGTTGATAAGTATTGTATGAAAGAGAAAAAAAAAAAACAAACTTTATGGTCAAATGGCTTTTGGAAGAGCTTCCAGGTAGCTCAGCTGGTAAAGAATCCGCCTGCAATGCAGGAGACCCTGGTTATATTCCTGGGTAGGGAAGATCCCTTGGAGGAGGGATAGGCTACCCACTCTAGTATTCTTGGGGTTCCCAGGTGGCTCAGACAGTAAAGAATCCACCTGCAATTTGAGAGACCTGGGTTTGATCCCTGGGTTTGCAAGATCCCCCGGAGGAGGGCATGGCAACCTACTCTAGTATTCTTGCCTGGAGAATCCCCATGGAAAGAGGAGCCTGGCAGGCAACAGTCCATGGGTCACAAAGAGTTGGACACGACTGAGTGGTGAAGCACAGCACAGCTTTTGGAAATCTTTCATTAAACATAAACAGGTTTCTTTCTCAGAACCTTTAACATGTCAATGTGAAGCGTGTATCTCTGAGAATCAGTAACATGCAATATTCCCCAACCTTATTTAAAAGGGAAACTGGTAGCCGAATATGCATGGACCACCTTTGGGAGGAGGATGTATTGCCCTAAACGGCCTCCTTTAAAAGTTTTCTTCTGTGGGGATATGGAAGGACTTGCCCTGAAAGCAGGCAGCTGGGTAGCTCTGCCCTCCCTTCCCTTGTCAAGAGAGCCTTTCACGCCGCTCTCTTACAGAAGGAATGGAATGTTGAGTTTATACTTTGTTGCCTTTGGTCCTGATTTAGAAACACTGGGGCTGGAAGTCCTGGGCAGAGGGAGGGAGGTCAGCCTCCCAGCAAGGATGGCAGAGTGAAAGTGGGGTAAGGCCTTTGCATAGTTCCACCCAAGCCCAGCACCCAGCTTGGGACTCCCCCAAATTCCCTGTGGCTCTGGGTTTATGGCTACATCTTGTAGTTGCCAGTATACTACATGTGTTTTTAAAGCTAACAGTGGCAACAGACAATAGAGGCAACTTTAAATTCCTTCCAGAAGAAGTTCGAAATACCTCCATTGCATACATACATATTTAGTGTTTGTGTGAAACAAAGGCGAAAAATCAATCACGATGCAAAGTTACTCTGACAAAAAACCTTTTCCTAAGTAAGAAAATGCTGAGGGAGTGCTGAGAGGTGGGGGCTGGAGCTGGGAGTGGGGCGGGGGCTGGCAGCCACAGAATGGATGGAAGGTGGGCGGGTACAGGGTTTGGGCGCCGACATCTGCTTTGCTGCTTACTTCGAGAATTCCAGTTGAAACGTGGGGGTAACTGCAGACCTGTGTACAACTTGTAGTAATCAACCCCATTTGAGGATGCAGTTAGCGGATTAGAATCCGTATCACCTCTAACCACTTGGAGTAGCTGTCCTCTGTCATATTCCCCGCCCTTCAGATGGAAAGGCTCTTTGGCTGGACAGTTTTGAGCAGAAGTCTTGCGGTCTCCTCTTCCCATCTGATCTTCCTGGCCTGTGGGTAATTTAGGGTGTATGTAGTGCATCCCCTGCTATTGGGGACAAGAAGTTGAGGACATGAGAAAGGGTGCAACTGAGTTTTGTGTTTCAGACCATTTGTCTTCTGAGAGGCAGGTTTGCCATTGAAAGTCCCCCCACCACACGCCCACGTTTGAACCTTGCATCTTTTGGCTCAGATCACAAGGAGTTTCTACACTTAGTCACCAGATAACCAGACCCCTGGGGTAAAAAAAGGGGCGTGGGAGTGGTTGCTGAAGACACTTTTGAAACAGAACCATAAAAAGGTAAAGGGAAGGATTTACTCAGCTCTGAGAAACTTTGTTTAAAAAATTCCATAATTGAACAAAACAGAACAGATTGGTTGTGAAACTGACTATTCTAAGGTCAGGTTACAACAGGCTAAGTTGGAAAGAATCTTTCACTTTTTTGGCCAAACTCTTCCTTTCCCAAGAGAAGTGCCCAGAAAGGTAGAATTCTGTTTCCCACATCCAAGCCCCATGGCTGTTGGTTGCAGAGGTAGAAGGAGTGTGCTGACTGCTTCCCCTTCTCACTATCAAAAATGAACGAATCGACACCTAAATTAAAAACTGAACAATATTGTGGCAGGATTGAGGTGGTCTTATTATATACAACTTCCTAAGAGATTGAGCTTTAGCGCCTTCAGTAGCTGCATTAATGAATATTTAAGGGGTAAAAATGAAAGACCTGAATTTCCTGAGTCAGAAGAGCACTGAATCATCTGGAATTCAGGTGGCTTTCATTTGAAGCTTGCATCGCATCTGTTTCTGGCATTTACTGTAAGTGGAATAATTCACCATCAGGAGTTGGTCTTGAGACAGCCCCATGCTTTTAGCTTGAGAGATCTGTACTGTAAATTGAATATGTTCCTCATCATTAAAATGAGAAGAATATTACAACCTATCTCAAAGAGGTGTTATGGTAATTAAATAAACTGTGAAAATAAAGACCATTGCCTGCCACATAGCACACAGTCAGTAAACATTAGTTATTTTTTGTTGTTCTAATTTTGGTTTTTTAAAATAAATTCTAATTTGGAAAAAAGTTCTAATAGTTACAAAAGTTGAGAGAATAGTATGATGATCACCCAAATATCCAACATCCAGATTTAACAACAGTTAAATTTGCTCTCCCTTCTTACAGGCACATGTGTGTGACTGTGTCATTTTTTGGATTTTTTTTGCTAAGCCTCTTGAAAGTAAGTGTTAAACATTGTGACACTTTAGCCTTGCATACCTCAGGATGTGTGCCCTAAAAACTAAGAATGATTTCTTTCATACTATATCATTATAATAATAAGAACATGATAGTAGCTCCCTAATAACTAATTTCCAGCCTGTAATCAGATGTTCTTAATTGCCTATTTTATAGCTTCTTTTGAGCCACTGAAGGTTTATATGGTGTATCATGCCTTTCTAGTTCTTTAATTTCCCCTAATTTAGACCAGTGGCCCCCACTTGTTCCCATTGGAATTGATGTTTTGCAGAAAGAAGGCCAATTGGTCTTGAGGAATGTCTTACTTTCGGTCATTATATAGTTGTGGTGTGATTTAACTTACTTCTCTGCCTTGAATAGTCCCTGTAAGTTGGAGAAGAGGTCTAGAGGCCTCCTGACATTCAGGATAAATATTTGGGGAAGAATACAGTGATTCACATGTCATGCTGGCCCTTCACATTGTGTCACTTCTGTAGGCCATCATGTCAGCTATTACTCTTAGCAAGAAGGGGTGTAGTACTTCAGCCTTCCTCAGTGGTCCTTTGAGTTGTGTGTCCAGGACATGGTACCAAAAGGTAGAGTTAATCCCTGTGTGTCGTGTGACGGTGGCTGTGGGGTGAGGGACCAAGACCACCACCACTGGCAGCAGAACCGATGATGGCCGTGAAAGACTTTGGGTTACGCAGAATCGCTCTATGGGCTGGTCGTACAGAGTGTTTCCTGTGAGGTTTGGGGTGACACTTCCAAATTTTAATTCAGCTAATTAAAATTTCCAAATATTGTCTTTGGCCAGATATCATGCAAAATACCTGGGCTGGGAGACGAATCTGAGCATAAGAGTTACAGTCTAGTGACTCCTCAAAATTCTTTCAATACTGGCTAAAGGGAAGGGCTAATTTTACTCTCATTAAGGCCACTATTTGTAGGTTTTAGGAGCCCAGTGAATTCTTTATTCTCAAAGCTCAAACAGAGCTGAACCAGGGGATAACACAGCAGACGAGGCCACTGACAGAGCAGAGTTAGGAGGATGTGGTTAGATAATATTCAATGAGTGATGAGTTAACATTCTTTCTACTCACCCAGTCATCATCTGGAAAACCACTTCAGCTCAGGAAATCAGCTTGGGGTAGACATGAAAAGCTAATGTTTACTCAGTAGCAACTTCTGCTATGTCTGGAAATTAGTGTTATTACTATCTACTGATTTTTCTTCTCCCCATAATAATTATCACATGTCAGTTAAATGGATTCAAACCCTGGCTTCCCCTCTAATGGCTATGTGATTTGGGACGATGAACCTCATAGTTTCCATACTATTGTTTTTAGTTGTAGTAAAACATACATAACCCGAGTTTTTGCAGCTTGAACCATTTTAGAGTGTGGAGCCCAGTCGCCTTAAGCGCATTTACAATGCTGTGCAACGGGCACCTCTCCGTTTCTAGAGCTCTTGCATCATCCTGAAGAGAAATTCTGCACCCACCCAACCACAGCTCCTGCTCTCCCCTCCCCTTATCCTCTGGCAACACCATTCTACTTTCTGGCTCTGTGTATTTATCCATATTAGGTGCCTCATGTAAGTGAAATCACGTGTGCTTTTGTGTCTGATTCATTTCACTTAGCATAATGTCTTAACATTTTTCTTATTGAGGTATGGTTGATGTACAATAGTATACAAATTATAGGTGTATGATACAGTGATTAATAATTTTAAGAGTTATATTCATTTATAGTTATTATAAAATATTGGCCATATTCCCCTTGTGGTATAATATATCCTTGTAGCTTATTTTATACATAATAGTTTGTACCTCTTAATCTCCTACCCCTATATTGCCCCTTCCTCTTCCCTCTTTCCACTGATAACCACTCATTTGTTTCCTATATATGTGAGTCTTGAGCATAATAATGCCTTAATGTCTTACCTATGTGGTACCATATACCAGAATTTCATTCCTTTTTAAGACTGAATAAAGTTCCAGTTATATATAACAGATTTTGTTTATCCTTTCATCCCATCATGGATATGTGTATTCTCTCCATATCTTTTAAAGGGGACAATAATATCCATTTCACAGGGTTGTGAAAATAACCAGGAAAAGGCCTGGGACATAGTAGATGCTCAGTTAATGTTCTTTTCTTCCTTTCTCCCTGATACAAAGTTCATGTATTTCTTCTAGCACTTAAGTAAGGAAATGTGGTGAGAAGGAGAGGATAATTCTTTTCCATTTCCTGTGCCTTTCTCATCCTCTGTTACAATTCCTCTAATCTATTGCCTGGCTCTTTACCTTATTTATAGGAGGAAGTTTTCCTGAGGTGCCCCTCTTCCTGAGGTGTGGGAGGTGGAATGGAGGGGGCAGGACGAGAGTGGAAGACAGACGCAGGTGTCAAGCTGGCAGGTTCCTGGACGTGAAGAATACTTGTTAGCTGAAGGATCTGCTGACTTTTTCCAAAACAGCAATAGAGCTCATGAGAGAGATAGAGATCTTTGAAACTTGACCGTCGGTATTGCAGAAGCCTCAAGTGTTTAGATCTGGGTCAGCAACACTGGGAAATTAAGATTTTTATCTCACTACTATCCTTTTCTTCTTTCTAGGGCAGTTCCCCTAAACGGCAGTAAATAAGGACAAAAGGCTACATTTTCCTTCTGTAACTTAGAGGAGACATATGTTTCAAAGGGCTCTGAGAAAGAACATGTTTAATTTTTAATTTGAAGAGGTTCAGAGCATGCCTCCCTTTATAATAGGCCACTCTGGCATAGGATTATTTTGTGCCAAAGGCAATGAGAAAAAGCAGACACAAGAAAAGCTCCCTGCTTTCTCCATCTCTACTCGGAAGGGTAGGATGATTATTAATCACTGGAGACAACTCTGCACTCTTAGCAGCCCGAGATGGCACCAGGGCAATCTAGATAACAAACTTTGCTAACTAGCCCTTATTTTCCATTGGTTTTCCCCATGTATTTACCTTCTCACAATTTGCTGCCCCTGAAACTTGAAGGGCCTCTTTGTCTTGTCATATCTCTACAAATTTGTTGTTCTTTTGCTAAGATGCTATAGCAAACCTAAATTCTAACCTCCCTTTTGAGCTATTTATCACTGAATCCTCCCATCTGTATGCATGATACATATGTTAACAAACCTCTGTTTCACTCTTGTGAATCTGTCTTTTGCCCATCTGAATTGCAAGGACAATCAACCTGGGCCTGGGTAGAATAAAATGTTGTTTGTTTATTTCTTTCTTTCCCTACAAATTCTTCTTGTGGAATATAAGTAGTGTGAGTTTCTAGAAGCCAGTCACATTAAGCTTTTCTCTCTCTCTTTTTTGACGTGGATCGTTTTTCAAAGTCTCTATTAAATTTGTTACAATATTGCTTCTGTTTTATGTTCTGGTTTTTTTTGGCCGTGAGGCATGTGGGATCTTGGCTCCTAGACCAAGGATTGAGCCCACAGCCTCTGCATTGGAAGGTGAAGTCGTAACTACTGGACAGCCAGGGAAATCCCTTGCCCTAGTTTATTGAACAAAATAAATCATCTGCAAAAGTCCACATTTTAATATTGCTATTAAGTTACATGCATCCCATCTCACAGTGGATCATAGATCACAACAAGGCCAGTGGTAACTAAGATGGGTCTAAGCTGCCTACCTGTCTGACGTAAGTGCAGCAGGCTAAGACGCACCCTTCTGAGCAGCTTGTGGTCTACCTTGCCTGCAACCAGATGAAGCCTCAAGCTCCTCAACAGACAGACAACCTCCCCCCAGCAATCGAGACAGACAAGTCAGATGACACGCAGCCACCAACGCTGCCTTGCAGTGTTAGCCTTTGAGGGCTGGACCACAGCTCTGGTCTCTGAGGTTCTAGGAGAAAATCTGGCAGGTGCCAGCATTCCTTGGCTTGTGACCACATCACTCCCACATTCAATGGCCAGCACCTTCAAATCTCTCTCTTCTCCATCCTCTCAAAGCCTTCCCTTCTCTGGAGCTAGGCTTCTCTCTTTGGAAACCAATGCCCAGACAGCCAGAGAGACTTGCCCGCCAGAGTCACAAAACAGACTGGTGAAGAGTAGGGACTAAAATCCGAACCTCTCATGCCTCGCTGAGCACATTCTTTTTTTTTTTTTTCCTTTTAATACTTTATTCTATTTTACAGTACTGTATTGGTTTTGCCATACATTGACATGAATCATCCACAGGTGTACACGATCTCCCCATGCCGAAGCCCCCTCCCACCTCCCTCCCCACCCCACCTCCCCAGATCATCCCGTACACCAGCCCCAAGCATCCTGTATTCTGCATTGAACATAGACTGGCGCTTCATTTCTTATATGATAGTATACAT
>SJYW01039161.1:1265006-1283974 GCA_006410735.1 Raphicerus campestris
TTTTAGTCATCTTAGTGTTAAATCTCCACCCATATCAACATATTAAATAAGGCAAATTGAGGGGCTTTCAGAAGACATTCAACATAGACTATGACCTTTAGTCTTTCAGATACTCTTAAACCTCAGGAATTTCGATGATTCTTACGTAATAGTCTGCAATTTCAGATTTCCTATCCGAGGATTGCAGATCAGCAAGCAGTTATAGTGTAGTGGTTTTTCTCTAACACAAGAACACCAATTTTTAAGAGATTAGTTCATGGGGTAGGAATAGATTGGGAGAGGATAAACCAGGCATTTTTCACATAAATCTGCATTACTAGAAAGTACAAAATTGCTCTCTAAATGAAGAACAGTGTTTACACAGGCTTACATTAAAAACAAAATCCTGTTGACAGCTCTCAAATTCTTTATCAGGACCTATCACAAAGGGAAAACATTTGTAAATGCCATTAACCCACAAGCAGACCTTGAGAGTAATGGAAATGGAGAGTTGGGATTTGCATGCTGTCTGAACTTTACACTCTTGTATATGCTACCTGTTTTTAGACTGTTTCCTATTTGTTCCTCCCTCCTACTTCACATTAAACGGAAAATAATGCAATATAAGGGCTTCCCCCTTAGCTCAGTCAGTAAAGAATCTACATGCAATGCAGGAGACCTGGGTTCAATTCCTGGGTCAGGAAGATCCCCTGGAGAAGGGAATGGCAACCTACTCCAGTCCTCTTGCCTAGAGAATCCCATAGCCTTGCAGGCTGCAGTCCATGGGTTTCAAGAGTCTGACACAACTTAGGGACTAAATCATCCAGCACCAATGCAATATAAAGTGTTTAGTCAGTTTGAGGGGCTTCAATCCTTACTTTGAACTTGGATTTTTCCTCTTGGTGCAATTCAGCGCTAGAGCTGAGAGCAGTGACTTGATCCTGTGTCCAGGGATTCTGTTACTTGCTTTCTCTAATTTCACCTCTATCCAAGCAAGCAAACAGACTTGCCCTCTGACCCACCGTGCATGGCAGGAACTCAGTATTTCTTTTGACGATGCAGGCCTGTTGTGATGCTACGTCTTTACACAGAATAAGAAGGCGACAGCATGCTGTTGATGATGCTGGACTTTGGTCACCTGTGTCGCCTACCATCTCTAGGTCATCCGGCTTTGACTCATCTCTGCCACTCACTGGACTGCCACTGGCAGGCACTGGAGCCAGTTTTCTGCAGCTCAGTCCTAGATTTCTTTCGTTCAAACTTGCCTCTCTGAAGAAAATGCAAAACCCATCTGGTACGTGCACAATATATGTGACTTAAGTGTACAGGAGTCCTAGTTAAGGGGCAAAAAGTTGGCTAAAGTGCCCTCATCTCAGAGAAGCAGTCCCTAGTCTCAAGATGTGGTTGGGCTCTCCAGTTGGAAACTGATAATACTCAGTTCTTTACAATTTTGAGATTATTACCATCATATTTATATATAGCTAATTATGGACTTACTTGTTTTCCGTATTTCTTCATAAGGAGCTGTCTTCTTTTTTTTTTGGTTTCAAAAGAAGCAGTACATTTAGAACTTTTCTATTTTGGCTGATTGGGTCTTCATTGCTGTGTGCAAGCCTTTCTAGTTGTGGCGAGAGGCTTAGTTACCCTGAGTCATGTGGGATCTTATTAATAGTTCCTTGACCAGGGATCAAACTCACATTCCCCATATTGGAAGGTGACTTCTTAAGCACTGGACCATCAGGGAAATCCCAGAACTGTGTCTTTTTAAGGAAAAAAAAATTACATTTCTCCATATCTAGAGTTTAACAAAGTAGATGCTCAAAAATATTTCTTGAATAATAATTATTATCACTACCACTACTAGTAATATTATTATGACTACCATTTCTAAAAGTAGTAGTAGCAAGTATTGTAGAGTTATTTACAGTTTACAAAGTGCTNCACCTCCCTTCTGCATCTGGGGCAGTTTGTTTCCATGGGATCAGTTCAGTTCAGTTCAGTCGCTCAGTCGTGCCCGCAGCATGTGGTATCTAGCTCCCTGATCAGGGATCAAACCTGGGCCCCCTGCGTGTGGAGCAGGGAGTCTTAGCCACTGGACCACCAAGTAAACCCCTTCCATGGGACAGTCATTCCTGTTCTACAATGGAAGTAAGAAGTCTCACTTTCTCCAATAGGATGACTATCTCCTGATGTGTTCAGTCCTTCACTGGGTGCTGGGGGCACTGAGACAGGCACACTGGACTCTTGTTGGAAATGTTTAAGATCCAGCCAGGAAAGAGAATTCAAAGTAAACGAATAGGATTTACAAAGTAGAAGAACTTGCCTTTGCATATTAAAAAAAAAAAACAAAACTCATCAAGGAATTTGCTAAAGCAGCCTTACCTGTACAAATATCTAGTCCAAACTTGAAAACTACTGCTCATTATTTAAAAAAAATTTTTTTTCCTAAATGAAGTTCTTAGACAAGTTTCCCAACCCCATTCATCCAGAGCAAAACCTAGACTTAGGTGGGGAGAGACTGGAGGCAGATTATTCCCCCATACACAGACAAAATCTGGGAGCAACGTGGTGGAATAGTGTGGAGCAGTGGTCTCCGAGGTGAAGTAAATAAGAAAATTTGTAATGCAATAAAATGTGCAAATACATATGTGTATGTATAAATATAGTATGTATATATAAAGTATAATTAGCTACAAATCTAGACTTGCTTAAATATGGATTTTAAATCAATGTATACTTATTTAAATATACACACAGAGATGAATACTAAATTTTTCTTTACTGAAAGCAACACTGGCTCAGAGGTGCTTGGAGGTCACTGGTTTGGAGAATGGGCTTTAGAGTCTTAGCTGCCCAAAATGCATAAGATTGGGAAAAGGTCAGTTACCTCTAAGAGGTAACTTATATGAAGAGGCAGACTATATATGCAAAGTGTTTAGGAGTTTTTCTGGCTACTTGGCAAGATTTGTGAGGACGTAACTTGCATCTGTTGTGGGNGTAACTTATATGAAGAGGCAGACTATATATGCAAAGTGTTTAGGAGTTTTCCTGGCTACTTGGCAAGATTTGTGAGGATATAACTTGCATCTGTTGTGTGCTTAATGTATTTCCTGGGTCTGGCACAAGGCCTGTAAAAAGTAGGTCAAATATTTGTCAAATAAATGAGTGATCAATAACCATAATATACACAATTGCTTCTGTGTTAGCTGTCCCTGTGCTTGTATCTGCGCTGCCCCAGCAATGACGTTGGAATACACGGAAGTGACAGTGGCATTGTGATTGAGATTACCTTTAATTCACCCCAAATTTCAAAATAGGTAAATCATTCACAAACTTAGGTAACTTATTTTTAGTTAACACATGACTTGTGGACACCTCACAACTGATGGTGATTCATCAATATGCTATCACTGTGGTCACCAAACTTACTATATCCTGTGACTTAATCTGATAGGATTCTTTCATGAGACATGTTTATACAAATCACCATATAAACAGTGCTTAAAAAAAAAAAACTCAGAAAGGGCAAATGAGAGAAAATGATGGTAAAGTATAAAAAACAGAAGAGATTTAGGTTAAATTAGGGGAGCCTTTCTTGTCATTTAAGAAACCCGATTGTTTCCTTAACTGGACCTTCTGATTTTCCTCCTGATTATGTGTCTGATGACTGCTACATAGAAATCTTCTCCAAAATTCTGCTGTAATATTAGTTTTTCTCCCTTCCTTAATGGCAAGCAACTTGTCACAGGTAAATTTCCATGGTAAGAATGTCCTTATCAATTCTGATAAACAGTTCAGACTCCAAATTCCACCGCCACGTTTCCCCCGCCGTCCTGTTGGCTGATTCTAAGCTTCCCCATGGAGTGACAGGCTTTTCTCTCCCTGGTCTCCTTCATCCTTACCAAGTCCATATTTTTCTAGTCTCTCATAAGCCTTGCCCAACTTGCAATCTTAGATCACAGGTGAGACCCCCGAGCTATTGATGCACCTAACAGAGAACCAGCAGATCCTATCACATGGCTGGTGTTTAATTTAATAACAGTCAAGAAGCTTTGAACGAAAAATAAGTATGTGCAGACAGTTTCCCACTATCTTGGCAGGATGTGAAATGAGATCTTTCTTAATCTTAGTGTTACAAACTCTTATCTGGAACAGTGACAGCCCCGGAAGGTCAAAGTCGAGATGAACTGTTAACAGCAAGGGAAGACACTGTTCTCAGGGAAGATGAAATAATGAGAAAAGGCCTGTCTTTGGTGCTCTTGAGCAATGCTGGACTGTGTCCTCTAGTTTTCAGGGGCTTTTGCCCTCATCAGGAGGACTGTGTTATTGTTGTTCCCTGAAAGTAAAGGCAGTGAGAGACTTACTGCAAAAGTGTGCACTCGGTAGACCCACTATGCTTTGCTACTCTGCATAGATTCTGAGCTGCTGTGAAACTACAGGCAAACTGGGGGCTGAGTCAGGGTCCCAGGGCTCTGTGCATCCCATTCTGTCCCCTAAAGGTTCAGACAAGACAATCTGACATTCCCTTGTCCCTAAATTAAGAATAATGGGTTCCTCCTCCTAAAAATTTTCTGGTAGTGAGGACAGTGAGGATCTGGCACTCACTAAGTGGCTTTTGAAGTATGAACGATGGCCTAGCTGGAGGGACATGGGTTCTTTAGGGCTAGTTCTGAGGGCTAGTTCTTAGTTTCTTTTCTTCCTTCAAGCCAGTAGGTTTAACCTTAGGCTCAATACTATCTTTTCTTTGTGACGGGTCCCTTCCAGTTGATAGAAGTGAGAGTTCCTTACTCTTAGGCCTCTCAGTTACCCTTTACATTCTATGAAGCAAAACCACAGCACATCTTCTTTCTAAAGACATTTCTCCTGTACTCCACTCTCCTTAAAATCACAGCAAATGACTACTCTGTGTAGGTCAGTTTCCCAGGTAACTGTGATAAAGCTTGGCCTTCTAGCTTCTGCCCAAGGCCCCAACTCAGCGTGGTATCATAGCCAAAAGAATCAGGTCACTAACCTCAAGTGAAAGTGAAGTCTCTCAGTCGTGTCTTACTCTTTGCGACCCCATGGACTGTAGCCTACCAGGCTCCTCTGTCCATGGGATTTTCCAGGCAAGAGTACTGGCTGTTGCTGCTAAGTCGCGTCAGTCATGTCTGACTCTGTGCGATCCCATAGATGGCAGTCCACCAGGCTCCACCATCCTGGGATTCTCCAGGCAAGAACACTGGAGTGGGTTGCTATTTCCTTCTCCAATGCATGAAAGTGAAAATTGAAAGTGAAGTCGCTCAGTCGTGTCTGATTCTTCATGACCCCATGGACTGTAACCTACACAGGCTCCTCCATCCACGGGATTTTCCAGGCAAGAGTACTGGAGTGGGATGCCATTACCTTCTCCGGGTTGCCATTTCCTTCTCCAGAAACTAACCCCAAAGGACCTTGAAATATTAAGCATCCCATAATGTGTTGCAAACATTGTCTTTAGAGACTATATTAGTTTATTAAACCTATCCTAACAACTTACCACAAACCAGGTGGCTCCAAATTTGGCTCAAATGGTAAAGCATCTGCCTGCAATGCAAGAGACCCAGGTTCAATCCCTGGGTTGGGAAAATCCCCTGCAGAGGGGAATGGCAACCCACTCCAGGATTCATGGAGAATCCCATGGACAGAGGAACCTGTGGGCTACTCTCCATGGATTCACAAAGAGTCAGATGTGACTGAGCGACTAACTCTTTCAAGTGGCTTAAACAACAGGAATTTATCATCTCAGAGTTCTGGAGGCAAGAAGTCTGAGATTAAGATGTTGGCAGGATCATGTTCGCTTCAAAGGCACGAGGGTAGGATCTGTTTTGGACCTCTCTCTTACCTTCTGGTGTGTGTGTTAATAGCTCAGTCGTGTCTGTTTGCAACCCCATGGACTGTAGTCCACCAGGCTCCTCTGTCCATGGAATTCCCTAGGCAAGAATACTGGAGTAAGTAGCCATTCTCTTCTCTGGGGTAGCTTCATGATCCAGAGATCAAAGCTGGGTCTCCTGCATTGTAGGCAGATTCTTTACTGTCTGAACTCCTTGACAAGTGGTAGAATAGTCTTCACAGACATTCTCCTTCTGTACGTGTCTGCCTCCAGATTCTCCCCTTCCATAAGGACACCGGTCATGTTGGATTAGGGGTCTATTTGGCCCCACCATGACCTCCTCTTACCTAATTACACCAGCACTGATGCTGTTTCCAAACAGGATCACATTTTACAGTACTGGGGTAATGACTTGAACACACATCTTCAACTTCTCACAGACGCTTTCTGCTATTTCCAAATTCCTGCTGTGTGTGGCAGCTCTCCAACCCCATCCTGCTTCTNGTGTAGGTCAGTTTCCCAGGTAACTGTGATAAAGCTTGGCCTTCTAGCTTCTGCCCAAGGCCCCAACTCAGCGTGGTATCATAGCCAAAAGAATCAGGTCACTAACCCCAAGTGAAAGTGAAGTCTCTCAGTCGTGTCTTACTCTTTGCGACCCCATGGACTGTAGCCTACCAGGCTCCTCTGTCCATGGGATTTTCCAGGCAAGAGTACTGGCTGTTGCTGCTAAGTCGCGTCAGTCATGTCTGACTCTGTGCGATCCCATAGATGGCAGTCCACCAGGCTCCACCATCCTGGGATTCTCCAGGCAAGAACACTGGAGTGGGTTGCTATTTCCTTCTCCAATGCATGAAAGTGAAAATTGAAAGTGAAGTCGCTCAGTCGTGTCTGATTCTTCATGACCCCATGGACTGTAACCTACACAGGCTCCTCCATCCACGGGATTTTCCAGGCAAGAGTACTGGAGTGGGATGCCATTACCTTCTCCGGGTTGCCATTTCCTTCTCCAGAAACTAACCCCAAAGGACCTTGAAATATTAAGCATCCCATAATGTGTTGCAAACATTGTCTTTAGAGACTATATTAGTTTATTAAACCTATCCTAACAACTTACCACAAACCAGGTGGCTCCAAATTTGGCTCAAATGGTAAAGCATCTGCCTGCAATGCAAGAGACCCAGGTTCAATCCCTGGGTTGGGAAAATCCCCTGCAGAGGGGAATGGCAACCCACTCCAGGATTCATGGAGAATCCCATGGACAGAGGAACCTGTGGGCTACTCTCCATGGATTCACAAAGAGTCAGATGTGACTGAGCGACTAACTCTTTCAAGTGGCTTAAACAACAGGAATTTATCATCTCAGAGTTCTGGAGGCAAGAAGTCTGAGATTAAGATGTTGGCAGGATCATGTTCGCTTCAAAGGCACGAGGGTAGGATCTGTTTTGGACCTCTCTCTTACCTTCTGGTGTGTGTGTTAATAGCTCAGTCGTGTCTGTTTGCAACCCCATGGACTGTAGTCCACCAGGCTCCTCTGTCCATGGAATTCCCTAGGCAAGAATACTGGAGTAAGTAGCCATTCTCTTCTCTGGGGTAGCTTCATGATCCAGAGATCAAAGCTGGGTCTCCTGCATTGTAGGCAGATTCTTTACTGTCTGAACTCCTTGACAAGTGGTAGAATAGTCTTCACAGACATTCTCCTTCTGTACGTGTCTGCCTCCAGATTCTCCCCTTCCATAAGGACACCGGTCATGTTGGATTAGGGGTCTATTTGGCCCCACCATGACCTCCTCTTACCTAATTACACCAGCACTGATGCTGTTTCCAAACAGGATCACATTTTACAGTACTGGGGTAATGACTTGAACACACATCTTCAACTTCTCACAGACGCTTTCTGCTATTTCCAAATTCCTGCTGTGTGTGGCAGCTCTCCAACCCCATCCTGCTTCTCCCTGAAGCTCCCATAACAAGCCTGAGTCTTCAGGAGCACCTCCGCCTTGGAGTGACGAGGCTCCACCCAATTTCACCTTATCAGCTGGTATTATAATAACAGTGGCTTTCATTGTGTTGAAATCCTACCATATGCCATATATTTTATGGATATTATGCTAAACCTCACCAACATTAACTTTATATTTAATGGGCTTCCCTGATAGCTCAGTTGGTAGAGAATCTGCTTGCAATGCAGGAGACTCCAGTTCGATTCCTCGGTTGGGAAGATCCCCTGGAGAAGGGAAAGGCTACCCACTCCAGTGTTCTGGCCTGGAGAATTCCCTGGACTGTATAGTTCATGGGGTCATAAAGAATTGGACATGACCGAGTGACTTTCACTTCACTTCATTGTGTTGAAATCCTACCATAAACAGATATTTTATGTATATCATCCTAAAGCTCACCAACATTAACATATTTAAGTTGGGAAAGGTTTTGGCAGTAACAGCAGGTAGTGACAGAAGGTTTTGAGCTTGGCATTTCTGGTACAGAGCTCTGCCTTAGGCCGCTCCATCTCAGTGTCTTTCAGAATATCAGAAAATAATGTTCCGGCCCAATTATCGTAATTTATTTTTTCTTTGCTGGAAACCACAGTCATCTTATTCAGAAGAGAAAATGTGAAAAGCCATTAGATTGTTTAACAACGTTTTATCGAGCAGCCTCCCGGGTTTGTGATTCTAGCATGGGAGAGAGGAAAGGAAGAACAAACAGGGGTTTGGATGGCTGAGCAAACCGAGAGCAGAGGTGACATGCCGAGGACTGAGTTCAGACGCTGCCTCCCACGCGGGCCAGCTGCGTGGCCTTGTGCAAGTTCTAGTGTTTTCCTGAGCCTCCATTTTCTTATCTTTAAACTACCCTTAGCTGTGTCTGCCTTACAGGGGAGGGTGAAGATTAAATGAGATGTGAATAAAAAGCATCTGTTACGCAGTAGATTCCTGACAACCCTCCACTCTCTTCCTCCTTTCCTTTGCCTTGAAAGTGTTTTGTTTGTGTCCTTCCCATGGCTGTCATCCAGATAAAGCCAAAATACTGCATTTGCTTTAGTAAAAATTGTGCATGATGGGAGAATAATGTTCAAGTTAAAAGAAGGTGAAGTAAGGGAGCCTTAATTCCCAAATGAAGCAAAAATAAGGTTGTAGAATTTGACTATAAAAGGGACTCCTTGGTTCTAGCTGGCATCCATTTCACCAGGCTTTAAGACATTAGTTACCGTTTCATACTTGTGCAACTAAAAATTCCACTGGGAATTAAAACTTCACTTAAGAAATAAGAAATAAATCATAAAGTTTTAAAATACAAACAGGTAAGAGATCATGCTTACAAATAAAGGAAAGGGAGTAATGGGATCTTTGCATCTGTTCGAAGCCAAGTGTTCTTGGGGAAATCACTCTTCCCTCTGGGCTAGTTTCCTCATTGGTAAAATTCTTAAAGATACTTCTTGTAAGATTCTAAGTGTACGTTGCTATACAAAAAAGATTGTTTTAAAAGCTGAAAAGCTTGTTCCTTTTGGAGAACATAACTCCAAATGAACCACAAATCAAATGAAGCGAAGACTTGGAAAAGCTTAATACCCTTTATTCCAACCTTCACCTTAGAGTGTCTTTGGTTTCCTCCTTTCCTTCTTTTTTCTTTCCTCTGACTTTATTTCTGTTCCCTTTTCTGTTGTAATTGTTACTTTAACTATTTGGTCTTCTGTTCTTCTTTCTCTTAGAATTTATTTTTCTTTCCTTCCATCTGTTAATTTTTTCTCTTCAACTGGCCACAGTATGGAATTGGGATANCTTTTTTCTTTCCTCTGACTTTATTTCTGTTCCCTTTTCTGTTGTAATTGTTACTTTAACTATTTGGTCTTCTGTTCTTCTTTCTCTTAGAATTTATTTTTCTTTCCTTCCATCTGTTAATTTTTTCTCTTCAACTCACCACAGTATGGAATTGGGATATAATTGAAAGTTATGATTACAATTATTATTTTTGTCATCAGTTTTTTTGTGGCCCACGGGTTTTTTTCTTCACTGATATATTTTTGTCTCCACTAATTTATATACATATCTCCATGATGGGGAAATAAATAAGGTTAGTCCAGGGTGAAGTTCACANGAATTGGGATATAATTGAAAGTTATGATTACAATTATTATTTTTGTCATCAGTTTTTTTGTGGCCCACAGGTTTTTTTCTTCACTGATATATTTTTGTCTCCACTAATTTATATACATATCCCCATGATGGGGAAATAAATAAGGTTAGTCCAGGTGAAGTTCACACTAGGGGAAGGGCAAGTTCTTAGAAGCAGCCAGTGAATTTACTCTATTTTCCCATTCATTTTATATTTTCACTGTTAAGTAAAGATGATTTTTGACTATAAAAGAAAAAAGTTCCTCTGAAAGATTTTCAATATAATTTTCAAATCACACATTTAAGAGAAAATATGATTTTATGATAAAATATAAAGAAAATTTTAAAAATATGAAAATGAAATTACTGGGGTTTTCTTTATCGAAAGGCCCATTGCTGACACTAACAGGGCAGACTGGGACAGTACCTCCCCTTTAAGTTTTCTATAAGTTAAAATGAAATTTAATTTCTCATTTTTTCCTCCCAGGTTTTGGAAGCCATCAAACTCTCACAATCCGTGAATTCTCTAATCTCTGTCTATACTATCTGTTATGTCTAAAATGCCATCTTCTGTCCTACTGAGAAGCCGCTAGCACACTTTTGTCCTCCTAGAAAATGGTTGCTTAATAACTTTCAAGACAAATCATCTTGTCTTTGAATCCTGAATCTAAGAAGATATTGTTTACTCAACATTGTTCAAATGTTTCTTGTACCCCTTCTGTGTGCTAGGCAACCGTGAGCTCTGGGCAGACTCCTAGCAGAGGCTTGGCAGTGCTTTCTTGTCCTTCATCGTCTGAGTCACGCCTGATTCCTCCTTTTCCTTTTAGGCAGCAAAGATCGGGGGGTGGGGGGGAGGTCATGACACACTCATTGCTTTGTATTTCCAACAAGGCCTGACTAGAAAAAGGGGTTCAGTAAATCAATAAGTGAACATGTAAGTTGCGCTGAGCTCAGAGAAGGGAGGGTTAATAAAAACACATATATACAATGGAGATGCTAATTCAAAATTGTGGAAATAAATGAATGAGCAGGAAAATAAATTTATGATTAGTAGCAACAAAGTTGGAGAAGGAAATGGCAACCCACTCCAGTATTCTTGCCTGGAGAATCCCAAGGACAGGGAAGCCTGGTGGGCTGCAGTCTATGGGGTCGCACAGAGTTGGACACGACTGAAGCGACTTAGCAGCAGCAACAAAGAAATGGGACAGGAAGACAGCAGGTAGTGCTGGGGGAACTGAAACACCAAGCCATGGGCCCTGATAACTTTTGCAGAGTCCTCACTAACTTTGCTTTGGACCAGGTCAGACTTGCTGCTGCTGCTGCCAAGTCGCTTCAGTCGTGTCCAACTCTGTGTGACCCCGTAGACGGCAGCCCACCAGGCTCCCCCGTCCCTGGGATTTCACAGGCAAGAACACTGGAGTGGGTTGCCATTTCCTTCTCCAATGCATGAAAGTGAAAGGTGAAAGTGAAGTCACTGAGTCGTGTTCGACTCTTCGAGACCCCATGGACTGCAGCCCACCAGGCTCCTCCGTCCATGTGATTTTCCAGGCAAGAGTACTGGAGTGGGGTGCCATTGCCTTCTCTGGGTCAGACTTGAGGACTGAAGATTAAACATCTTGATGAGAGGGGTGAAGGGGAATAATGCTAATATTCATCATAGCAGCTCACCCTATGTGCCAAGCATCATCTCAAGTGTTTTCAGTGAATAATCTTGTTTAGATAACCCTAACAGTCTGGAGGTCTGACCATTAGCTCTGAGGCACAAACAAACGGCTTTGGTCATACAGCTAGCTCGTAAGTGGAAGAGGCAAGGTCTGAATCAAGCTTTATGGTTAATCACCACACTCTTCAATTACTGTGTTCATTTTATTGACCCACGGTGAGAAGTAGAATGTGAAGAGCTGGTATTTATAGAAATAGTTGTAATCTTAAGTCTGGGAAAGCTCAATGGTTGCCTTGAAAAGAGAGGATATGCAAAGTATGTGATAGATTTGAGCTAGTTCCATTTCTCAGTTTACACACACACACACACACACACACACACACACTATTGCATTCTCTTCTTTAAACCTTTACTCAAACATTAGTATCTCCTAGAAGTTGCAAGTACAGCTTCATCAGGAATGTGCTCGTAACTAGCTTTGACTAACCAATAGTATTGCTAAGATTTTGTACCTGGAGGCCTTGACCAAAGGCCACTGTGGGCTTCTTACCTTAAATAGTTCCTTTATCCACAAGGAGGATGACGAGAGAGCAGAAGGGAAGGCAGAGCTCCCACTCTCATAGGCCAGCAAGACGTGTGTGCGGACGGCGCTGTAGCCTGTGGGGACCGGCTTGTCCACGGGGTCTGGTGTTCTCTCCTAGTATCCCCCAGCCAGCCTCACACCACGGTGCTCTTCTTCCCCACTGGGGCTGGATTCCCAAAGTGGAGGCTGGACCCCTGTGCCCAGGGGGCTCCCGGGGAGCCTTGCTGCATTACCACCAGGCGGATGGAGGGCTGGGCATCCAGGGAGGCCTCGGATGCGTACTCCTTACTGGGGTCCTTGCCTCGGCAGTCATAGAGCACGCAGGAGATGAGGAAAACCAGGAGCAAGATGACGTAGCTGGCGACTAGGATGATCAGGTTCAAGGTGACAGGGTCGACCTCCAAGTAGAACTCCATCACATGGCGCACGGTTGGGAAGTGGGTTTAGAGCAGGGCAGTGGGGCCAGTCGGGGGTTCTGGGAGCAAACCCTAGCTCGATGGAATAGCTACATTGGCTCTGGAATAAAAATACATTAATCCCTACTGCTCCAGGAGACTTCACAGATTAAAGCTGCCCGCTTTAATAGCTTAAGCTCTTCTGCTAATACTACAGCCCCTGAGAGCACAGACACTGTCTCTCCTGGCTTCACCTACACAGAGAGAGAAAGAGAAAAAAGAAGATGGTTCATACGCTACCCAGGTGTGGTATGTAAGCAGGAGGTCCGTTCAGTGTCCATACAGTTTTGGTGAGCAGAAGAAAGTCAGTTCAGTGTCAGTTCAGTCGCTCAGTCGTGTCTGACTCTTTGCGACCCCATGGACTGCAGCATGCCAGGCCTCCCTGTCCATCATCAACTCCTAGAGCCTACTCAAACTAATGTCCACTGAGTCAGTGATGCCATCCAATGGCCTCGTCTCGTCCCCTTCTCCTCCCGCCTTCAATCTTTCCCAGCATCAGAGTCTTTTCAAATGACTCAGGTCTTCACATCAAGTGGCCAAAATACTGCAGTTTCAGCTTCAGCATCGGTCCTTCCAATGAATATTCAGGACTGACTTCCTAGAATGGACTGGTTGGATCTCCTTGCAGTCCAAGGGACTCTCAAGAGTCTACTCCAACCCCACAGTTCAAAAGCATCAATTATTTGGTGCTCAGCTTTCTTTATGGTCCAACTCTCACATCCATACATGACCACTGGAAAAATCATGGCCTTGACTAGATGGAATTTTGTTGGCAAAGTAATGTCTCTGCTTTTTAATATGCTGTCTATGTTGGTCATAGCTTTTCTTCCAAGGAGCAAGCATCTTTTAATTTCATAGCTGCTGTCACCATCTGCAGTGATTTTTGGAGCCCAGGAAAATAGTCTGTCACTGTTTCCCCCTTCTATTTGCCATAAAGTGATGGGACTGAATGCCATGATCTTAGTTTTCTGAATGTTGAGCTTTAAGCCAACTTTTTCACTTTCCTCTTTCACTTTCATCAAGAGACTCTTTAGTTCTTTACTTTCTGCCATAAGGGTGGTATCATCTGCATATCTGAGGTTATTGATATTTCCCCAGGCAATCTTGATTCCAGCTTGTGCTTCTTCCAGCCCAGCGTTTCTCATGATGTACTCTGCATATAAGTTAAATAAGCAGGGTGACAGTATACAGCCTTGACGTACTCCTTTCCTCATTTAGAACCAGACTGTTGTTCCATGTCTTGCTTTAACTGTTGCAGAAGTAAGTGCATACTGTTAAAACTTAGGTTATTCTGTAAAAATTGTGAAGTATGGTCATCTTTAATATAAGAGAGGCTTATTAATTTTATTTTCAAAGTGAAAATATAGTTTATTTACAATATACTAGTTTCATGGTGCACAACGTAGTGATTCAATATTTTTTATAGATCATACTCTGTTTAAAGTTTTATAAAATATTGGCTATATTTCCTGTGCTATTTATCTTATTCATCTTATACACAATAATTTGTACCTCTTAATCCCCTGCTCATACCTTGCCCCTCACTGCTTTCCTCTCCCCCTGGTAACCACAAGTTTGTTCTCTATATTTGTGAGTCTGCTTCTGTTCTATTTGCTTCATTTTTTTTAGATTCCACATATAAGTGATAATATACATTATTTGTCTTTCTCTGTCTGACTTATTCCACTAAGCAAAATATCCTCCAGGTCCATCCAGTTGTCATTGTTGCAAATGACAAAATGTCATTCTTTTCATAGCTGACTAATATATGTATTAGTCAGTCACATCTTTATCCGTTCATCTGTTGACTGAGAGACAGATTTTGTCCTGGCTTTTTAAATAATGTTGCTGTAAACATTGAGGTGCATATATCTTTTTAAATGTTNCATTCTTTTCATGGCTGACTAATATATGTATATTACTAATACATATATTAGTCAGCCACATCTTTATCCGTTCATCTGTTGACTGACAGACACTTAGATTTTGTCCTGGCTTTTTAAATAATGTTGCTGTAAACATTGGGGTGCATATATCTTTTTAAATGTTTTCATTTTCTTTAGATATATACCCAGGAGTGGAATTGCTGGATCGTATGGTAGTTTTATTTTTAATGTGTGTGTATGTTTTTTTTTGTTGTTGTTGAACCAAAATTCCCACCAACTGTGCACAAGGGTTCCCTTTTCTCCACATCCTTGCCAACATCTGCTATTTGTGGTCTTTCTGACACTAGCCACTCTGAGGCGTCAGGGGCTGCCTCACTGTGGTGCTGCTTTGGGGTTGCCCTGGTGACCAGCGCTGTTGAGCATCTTTTGATGTGCTTGTTGGTCATCTGTATGTCTTCTTTGGAAAAGTGTTTACTCAGCTCTTCTGCCCGTTTTGTAATCAGGTGGTTTGTTTTTTTAACATTGAGTTGTATAAGCCATTTATATATTTTGGATAAGAACTCCTTATTGGACCTATCTTTTGCAAATATTTTCTTCCATTCAGCAGGCTGTCTTTTTCATTTTGCTGATGGTTTCCTTTACTGTGGAAAAACTTTTAAGTTTAATTAGATTCCATTTGTTTGTCTTTCCTTCTGTTTCCTTTTCTAGCTAAGGGATATTTTAATGCCAAGTATCCATCTTTGGAATGATTTGAGTCTTGAGAATGGATGTTTTCGTTTCATAAAAAGACCATACTCAGCCTCTGACATTTTCACTCTTTTTGCCTTTGTTGGTGGTTTTCATTCATTAATTCAAAAATAGCTTTTGAGCTCCTCGTATGTTCTACGTATGGTGCTAAGCAATAATAAGACAGAATTATTCAGTCTAGCAGGGGAGACAGACATTAAACAAATAATTGCAGAAATCCACATTTAAGAACAGTGGGAATTAGTTTATAAAAGACAAGGAGAGGGTGGTAGGAGAGTGTATCCCAAGGTGAGTGGGAGAAAGTTTCCATGAGAAAGAGACATTTAACCTATGACCCGAATGATGGTCAAGATTTAGCCAGGTTAGGACAGGGAGGGAAGATTCTTCAAGCCACAGAGAAGAGCATGCATGAAAGTTCTGAGCAGAGAAAATCCTGGAAAATTAGAGGAGTGGAAACAAGGGCAGCGTAACTGTCATACAGAGAAAAAATGGGGAGCGTAACAAGAGAGAGTGGGGCACGGGTCAGAATGCAAAGGGAAGTGTGTGTGCTGCTCAGGGCTTTAGAGTGGGTGCCAGAGCGAGGGTGCCCCTGGATCAGCTGATACAGGGGAGGGAGGGGCCAGCTGGACTTCAAAGAGCTCCCCTTANGTCAGGGAGCCAAGCAGATGGTAAATGATAGAATCAAGACTTAAAGCCAAGTTTTGAATTGTAAGCTAGTGCTTTTTCTTTGGAGTTATTAACTAGGTAGGGAGGAAAATGAAAGCGGTCTAGCTGTATTATATGCTAGAAGAGCAAGAAAGGCAATCGTCATAAAAGCCAAATGATAGCCATCTGTATTCTCAAAAGACCACTTGACCTAAACGTTTTCCCTGAGAGAACAAAACTCTACCTCCAACCCATGGCCCCTCTCAACTTTCCAGTCAGATTCTAGTGTGTGGTTCACCTGGGACCTATTGGAAAAACACTGCCACAAATTATCACAGAGCAAATTTAAGATATTTTCCCACCTCAGTTCAGTTCAGATCAGCCGCTCAGTGTGTCTGATTCTTTGCGACCCCATGTACTGCAGCACACCGGGCTGCCCTGCCCATTGCCAACACCCAAAGCATGTTCAAACTCATGTCCATTGAGTCAGTGATGTCATCCAACCATCTCATCCTTGTCGTCCCCTTCTCCTCCTGCCTTCATTCTTTCCCAGAATCAGGATCTTTTCCAGTAAGTCAGTTCTTCAGATCAGGTAACCAAAATATTGCAGTTTCAGATTCAGCATCAGTCTTTCCAATGAATATTCAGGACTGATCTCCTTTAGGATGGACTGGTTGGGTCTCCTTGCAGTTCAAGTGACTCTCAAGAGTCTTCTCCAACAACACACTACAAAAGCATCAATTCTTCAGTGCTCAGCTTTTTAAAACTCCAACTCTCACATCCATACGTGACTGCTGGAAAAGTCATAGCTTTGACTAGATGGACCTCTGTTGGCAAAGTGATGCCTTTACTTTTTAATACACTATCTAGGTTTGTCATAGCTTTTCTTCCAAAGAGCGAGCATCTATTAGTTTCATAGCTGCAGTCACCATCTGCAGTGATTTTGGAGCCTGAGAAAATAAAGCCTGCCACTATTTCCTTTTTCTCCCCATCTATTTGCCATGAAGTGATGGGACCAGATGCCATGATCTTAGTTTTTTGAATGATGAGTTTTAAGCCAGCTTTTCACTCTCCACTTTCAACTTCATCAGAGGCTCTTTGCTTCCTTTTTGCCTCTTCCATAAGGAGGGTGGTCTTCATATTTGAGGTTATTGATATTTCTCCTGGAAACCTTGATTCCAGCTTGTGACTCAGCATTTCACATGATGTACTCTGCATATAAGTTAAATAAGCAGGGTGATAATAAACAGCCTTGATATCCTCCTTTCCTAATTTTGAACTGGTTCATTTTTCCATGTCTGATTCTAACTGTTGCTTCTTGACCTCCAGACAGGTTTCTCAGGAGGCAGGTAAGGTGGTCTGGTATTTCCATCTCTTTAATAATTTTCCACAGTTTATTGTGATCCACACGGTCAAAGGGTTTATTGCAGTCAGTGAGACAGAAGTATATGTCTTTCTGGAATTCTCTTGCTTTTTCTATGGTCCAACAAATGTTGGCAATGTCTCTGGTTCCTCTGCCTTTTCTAGATCCGGCTTGTGTGTCTGGAATTTCTTGGTTCATGCACTGTTGAAGCCTAGCTTGAAAAAATCTGAGCATCACCTAGAGCCTCTAGAAAGGACCAAACCTGCTGACACTCTGACTTCATACTTCCAGTCTCCACAACTGAGAGAGAATAAAATTCTGTTGCTTTATTTGGCTCTGTTTGTGGTATTTTTGTTATAGCAGTACTAAAAAGTGAATATACCATCTCTATAATGCTTAGGGATTGTGGAGTAATCCCAGAGCATGGCGTGGCTTGGAGCAAAATCAAGCTCTCCCGGGGCTATACTCCCTTCAGAAGTTGCTCTTCTAGGTCTGGCTGTGGTTCCTGGCTCCTTCTACTCTGGTATGGCTCCATTTAGAAAATGCCTGAGATGAAAGAAAATTTCTGTGTGTGAAATTTTCTTCCACAAAAATAAACACAAAAATTTCAATTAAAAACAGCAACTGGGAGAGAACAAGATGGCAGAGGAGAAGGTGGATGTGGAGTACATCTCTCTCCACGGATACATCACGAATATACACCTTCAGACACAGAAGTACTTGCAGAACACCAGCTGAGAGCGGACAGGAGTACCTAACTAGTGGAAAAACATATATAGAACCATGCAAAACTCGATAGGATGAAGGAACCAGGGGGAAAGACAGGAGTGTTACTAGGACTGGACCTGGCCTTGGCTGATGGGGAAACTGAAGCAAGGGTCTGATCCCCCCATTGGGGTGATTCTCTAAGTCAGAGGAGAAACATTTAAGGCTGGAAGTGAAGCAGTTGATCTGTGGTGGCCTAAATGGAATGAGAATCAGACCATCTTTGCCGCAGGCAAACCTACCCTGGACAGGGATGTGGGTCCCCTAGAAGGTGCAGTGGCTGGGAGCTGGAGTTTAGGGATTGTGGAGTAATCTCAGAATGATGGCGGCTGTTCACTGGAGAAAGACAGACCAAGGGGATGTGGAGGAGGAGATTGTGGTGGGAAATGAGGAAAGCCAGGCAGCCATGGAAGCAAGACAATACTGCTGAGTCATGCGTAGGAGTTGAAGACCTCACCATAGCCTCTCTCTCCCCACACGCCAGCATCTGAACAATCAATTGCCTGATGCACTGAATTACAGAGTAGGACCCCAGCCAGGGTGCCCCTTTAGTGCCTGATGCAGCGATCTACAGAGTAAGACCCCAGCCAGGGGGCCCCCTCTATGTGCCTGATATGCGGAACAACAGAGAAGGACCCCAGGCAAGAGAACTCTCTAAGTGCCTGAATGGGTGGGGCTATGGAGAAAGACCAGCAAAGAAGCCTTGTGAATGCCAGCTACCAGAGGCTTGAAAAAAGACTGATAGCACCATAACTCCTGCAGTTGAGGCAATCCATATCCCTTCACACTTGGTACCACCAGGGTCCCCATGACCCAAGCAGCTGTGCCACATTCAAGCTCAACCCTCACTGAGGCAGAGCTGCCACAGTAAAAAAAAAAAAAAAAAAAAGTTATGTCTATGCCCGCGGAGTCGCTTTGGTCATGTCCA
>SJYW01039161.1:1301694-1329420 GCA_006410735.1 Raphicerus campestris
TATATACTAACAATGAAAAATCAGAAAGATAAATTAAGGAACCAATCCCATTCACCATTGCAGCAAAAAGAATTAAATATCTAGGAGTAAACTTACCTAAGGAGAGAAAAGAACTGTACACAGAAAATTATAAGACACTGATGAAAGAAATCAAAGATGACATAAACAGATGGAGACATATTCCACGTTCCTGGGTAGGAAGAATCAATACTGTGAAAATGACTGTACTACCAAATGCAATCTACAGATTTAAAACGACCCCAATCAAATTGCCAATGTCATTTTTTCACAGAACTAGAACAAAAAATCTCACAATTCATATGGAAACACAAAAGATCCTGAATAGCAAAAGCAGTCTTGAGAAATAAGAATGGAGCTGGAAGAATCAACAGTCCTGACTTCAAATTATACTACAAAGCTACAGTCATCAAGAGAGTATGGTGCTGGCATAAAAACAGAAATATAGACCAATGGAACAAGATAGAAAGCCCAGAAATAAACCCATGCACCTATGGATACTTTATTTTTTACAAAGGAGGCAAGAATATGCAATGGGGAATAAACAGTCTCTTCAATAAATGATACTGGGAAAACTGGACAGTGACATGTAAAAGAATGAAATTAGAACACTTCCTAACACTATGCACAAAGATAAAGTAAAAATGGATTAAATATATAAATGTAAGACCAGAAAATAAAAAACTCTTAGAGGAAAACTTAGGCAGAACACTCAATGACATAAATCAAGATCCTCTATGACCCACTTNCAGTCTCTTCAATAAATGATACTGGGAAAACTGGACAGTGACATGTAAAAGAATGAAATTAGAACACTTCCTAACACTATACACAAAGATAAACTAAAAATGGATTAAATATATAAATGTAAGACCAGAAAATAGAAAACTCTTAGAGGAAAACTTAGGCAGAACACTCAATAACATAAATCAAGATCCTCTATGACCCACCTCCTAGACTAATGGAAATAAAAACAAAAGTAAACAAGTGGGACCTGATTAAACTGAAAAGCTTTTGCACAGCAAAGGAAACCATAAGCAAGGTGAAAAGACAACCTTCAAAATGGGAGAAAATAATAGCAAATGAAACAACTGACAAAGGATTGATTTCCAAAACATACAAGCAACACATACAACTCAATACCAGAAAAACAAACAGCCCAATCAAAAAGTAGGAAAAAGACCTAAACAGACATTTCTCCAAGGAAGACATACAGATGGCTAACCATCACACGAAAAGATGTTCAACACTGTTCATTATTAGAGAAATGCAAATCAAAACTACAATGAGATACCACCTCACATCAGTCAGAATCAGTCAGTTCAGTCACTCAGTTTTGTCCAACTCTTTGCCACCCCATGGACTGCAGCATGCCAGGCCTCCCTGTTCATCACCAACTCCCGGAGTCCACCCAAATCCATGTCCATCGAGTCGGTGATGCCGTCCAACCATCTCATCTTCTGTCATCCCCTACTCCTCCTGCCCTCAATCTTTCCCAGCATCAGAGTCTTTTCCAATGAGTCACTTCTCCTCATCAGATGGCCCAAGTATTGGAGTTTCAGCTTCAGCATCACTCCTTCCAATGAACACCCAGGACTGATCTCCTTTAGGATGGACTGGTTGGATCTCCTTGCAGTCCAAGGGACTCTCAAGAGTCTTCTCCAACATCACAGTTTAAAAGCAATCAGTCAGGATGCCATCATCAAAAAGTGTACAAACAACAAATGCTGGAGAGGGTGTGGAGGGAAGGGAATGCTCCTGCACTGTTGGTGGGCATATAGATTGATACAGTCATTATGGAAGATGGTATGGATATTCCTTTAAAAATTAGGAATAAAACCACTGTATGACTCAGAAATCTCACTCCTAGGCATATACCTTGAGAAAACCAAGTTGAAAAAGACACAGGTAACCCATTGTTCATTACAGCACTATTTACAATAGTTAGAACATGGAAGCAACCTAGATGTTCATCAACAGATGAATGGATAAAGAAATTGTGGTACATATACACAATGGAATATTACTCAGTCATAAAAGGAATACATTTAGGTTAGTCTAATGAGGTGGATGTGCCTAGAGCCTATTATACAGAGTGAAATAAGTCAGAAAGAGAAAGGTAAATATTGTATACTAACGTATATGTACAGAATCTAGAAAAGTGATATTGAAGAATTTATTTACAGGGCAGCAGTGGAGAAACAGATATAAAGAATAACCTTATGGGCATGGGGAAATGGGAGTAGAGGGTGAGGTATATGGAGAGAGTAACGTGGAAACTTACATTACCGTATGTAAAATATATCCCAATGGGAATTTGCTGTATGGTTCAGGAAACTCAAACAGGGGCTCTGTATCAACCTAGAGGGGTTGGATGGGGTGGGAGATGGGAGGGAGGTTCAAAAGAGAGGGAATATATGTATACCTATGGCTGTTTCACATTGAGGTTTGACAGGAAACAACAAAATTCTGTAAAGCAATTATCCTTCAAAATAAATAAATTAAAAAAAATTAGCAACTGGACGGCAGGCCCTGACATGACCCCCTTTTATATATTGCCAATAAAATACTTGGGAGACACAGAAAGTTATGAAGTCCTACAAAAGAAATAAAAAAGGCAGTGTAGCAGAGGGTAATATTTTAAAGATATTAAGGCATTGTTTCTCCCCTCTTCCCTTCTCAAGAATTATTTGAACCCATTTCTCTTCTCATACATAATCCAGGATTTCTAAAGGTAGTGACTCTCAAGAGAGATACATCCTGAAAGAGGCAAATTCATCATTCTTGAGCTTCTTTGTAGACTTCTGTAAATTTATGCCACAGTCCATAGGCTTAGGGCCAACATTGTGGGGAGAGTAAAGACCATTTTTAAAAATTACAACGTATTGGCTTTGTGTATCAGGAGACCAAGAACATAGAATTTACACCACAGGCCAAAAGTAGGAAAGGGAGAGTAACTTTACTACTCTTAAGGCAATGAGTTGAGAGGGGGAATCCAGGAGGGAGTAACAAGAGCTTAGATGCTAATGTGCCCCCGTGAAGCCCTTCCCTTTCCCCACACCAAAGGCTTTAGACTGATTCATGTTTTAGCACNATGCTGGGAAAGATTGAGGGCAGGAGGAGAAGGGGATGACAGAGGGTGAGATGGTTGGATGGCATCACCAACTCAATGGCCATGAGCTTGAATAAACTCTGGGAGTTGATTATGGACAGAAGGCCTGGCATAATGGAGTCCAAGGGGTCGCAAAGAGTTGGACATGACTGAGTGACTGAACTGAACTTATACAGTGTGTTGAAAACCAAAGACTTATTCTGCTACACTGGTCTGTATGGTCAACAATANGAATAAACTCTGGGAGTTGATTATGGACAGAAGGCCTGGCATAATGGAGTCCAAGGGGTCGCAAAGAGTTGGACATGACTGAGTGACTGAACTGAACTTATACAGTGTGTTGAAAACCAAAGACTTATTCTGCTACACTGGTCTGTACAGTCAACAATATGGTGTTCCCAATGGTCACTGAATGGTTGCAAGAGCTGGACTGTAAAGATGACAGAATGCCAAAATATTGATGCCTTGCAACTGTGGTCCTGGAGAGGACTCCTGAAAGTCCCTTGGACTGCAAGGAGATCAAACCAATCAATCTTAAGGGAAGTCAATCTTGAATGCTCAATGAAAGGACTGATGCTGAAGCTGGAGTTCCAGTGTTTTGGTCATCTGATGTATACAGTCGAGTCATTGGAAAGTCCCTGATGCTGGAAAGACTGAGGGCAGAAGGAGAAAAAGGCATCAGAGGATGAGATTGCTGGATGGCATCACTGATGGAATGGACATGAACTTGGGCAAACTTCTGGAGATGGTGAGGGACAGGGTGGCCTGATATGCTACAGTCCATGGGGCCACAAAGTGTTGGACATGACTGGACAACTGAACAACAACGAAAAAGATCTCAGTCTATCTGAGAAAATCAGGGAAGGAATAGATTAGTGAAAGTGAAGTGAAATCGCTCAGTTGTGTCCGACTCTTTGCGACCCCATGGACTGTAGCCCACCAGGCTCCTCCCTCCATGGGATTCTCCAGGCAAGGGTACTGGAGTGGGTTGCCATTTCCTTCTCCAGGCAATCTTCCCAACCCAGGGATCAAACCCTGGTCTCCTGCATTCCAAGCAGACACTTTAACCTCTGAGCCATCAGGGAAGTCCTTGCTAATGTCTTCATCTTAAATAAAATAATTCAAGATACAAATTATTAATGTCATAATTATAAAGCAATTTTGTAGCTTGCTTTTTAAAATATTGACAAGAACTGTTGCACCATTCTAGTCACTCACTTTAGGAACAGCACATTCTATCACTTACCTGGTCTGCCTTCCTTTCTTCTGCTCTTTTTTCCCTTTCTGATTAGGAATGTGTCACAGGCATGATGGCATTCTATGTTTTTTTTTAATCCAAATATCATACCAGCTGGAGGCATTCTGCATTCCTTTTGGCTTTGGACTTTTCATAACCTATGATCAGAGTATAGATGGTTAAAGATGGATGCTTTATCCAGTTCCCTAGGCAGGATTTATTTAACGTTAGTGCTCATTTATTTTGAAATGGAGATTGTGCTTGGGAGGATGTGCATGTATTTAAGCTGTACACTTGTCTCCAGGATACAGAGAATGCTGTGGTGCAACTAAAACTTTGACAGTGCTGATTGTCAGGATGCCAAATGCAACCTAGAGGGCATCATAACCGGTAGATGTAATAACTGAAATTCCTGGTGGTTTTCCTTTGGAAATACATCAAGAATATAAAGCTTTCTCATCAATTTCACTATTTCTACTTTATTGTTACCTCCCAATGTAACAATTGTAACTAGCTGGACTGCTCACAATTCCCTACTCCTTGACGCAGTCTGTTGTCAACATGATAATCTGAGTGACCCTTTAAAAACAAATCAGACTATGCTCAAAACCTTTTAGGGATTTCCCACTTCATTTCAGCAAAAGTCAACATCCCTACAATGATAGAATGGGGCCCAACCTAGCTCTCATCTCCTTTCCAAGCACTTTCCTCCTCATCTGTTCTGCTCCAGCCAAGTGGATATTCCAAGCCACATCCACCTCAGGAGCTTTTTCTTCTAACTGGAAGTTTTCTAACTTTCTGGTTTCTGCTATACACAAGGTGAATCAACCAACCATTGTTGCTGTAGAGTCACTAAGTCATGTCTGACTCTTTGCTGCAGCATGCTAGACTTCCCTGTCCTTCACCATCTCCCAGAGCTTACTCAAACTCATGGTCATCGAGTAGGTGATGCTATCCAACCATCTCATACTCTGTCGTCCCCTTCTCCGCCTGCCTTCAATCTTTCCCAGCATCTGGGTCTTTTCCAATGAGTCAGCTCTTCGCATCAGGTGGCCAAAGTATTGTAGCTTCAGCTCAGCATCAATCCTTCCAATGAATATTCAGGATTGATTTCCTTTAGGTTGGACTGGTTTGATCTCCTTGGGGTCCAGAGGTCAGCCTTCTTTATGGTCCAACTGTCAAATCCTTACATGACTACCGGAATAACCATAGGTTTGACCACATAGACCTTTGTCCACAAAGTGACGTCTCAGCTTTTTAATACACTCTGTAGGTTTGTCATAGCTTTTCTTCTCAGGAGCAAGTGTTTTCTTTTAGTTTCATGGCTGCTGCCACTGTCCTCAGTGATTGGGAGCCTAAGAAAATAAAATATACCACTGTTTCCATTAAAAAATGGAAAACCCCATCCGTTTGCCATGAAGTGATGGGACTGGGTGCCCTGGCCTTAAGTTTTTGGATGCTGAGTTCTAAGCCGTGAGTATACACACGTCCCCTCCCTCTTAGCTTCCCTCCCAGGCCCCCAGCCCCCTCTAGGTTGTCATGGAGCACCAGGCCGAGCGCCCTGGGTTGTCAGCCGCTTCCCATCAGCTATCCACTTTACACATGGTGCATGCATGTCAAGGCTGCTCTCCCAACTTGTCCCTCCCTCTCCTTCCCCCGCTGTGTCCACAAATCTGTTCTCTGTGTCAGTATCTCCATTCCTGCCCTGCAGATAGGTCCATCAGCACCATTTTTCTAGATTCTGTATTTATGCATTAATATATGATATTTGTTTTTCTCTTTCTGACTTACTTCACTCTGTATAGCAGGTTCTAGCTTCAACAACCTCAGTTCCCCCTTAGAATCTTAGAACCTGATGTTTTCTTGGCTTGAAGTGTTCTTTCTCCATTTATCCACATGACTTGTTTCCTGACTCCCCCATGTCATTGCTAAAATATGACCATAGGAGAGGGGCTTTGCATGACCACTCCTTACAAAACAGTCACTCTCCCGCACCCGCTCAGGGAGCTCCCCTTCTCCTTTCTTCCCTTTCTTCTTCTCCATGGCACTTGTTCCCTGTGTATCTTGTTAGATGTAGATCTCCTGGAGTGCAGGCTTCATGAGGGCAGGCAGCTTGTTCCACATACGGATGGATCCCGGCACACGACCCAGAGCACGGCACAGGAGGTGCTGAGTATGTATCTGGGGATCACCATCACAAGCACACTTCTTGGCTTTCTTAGTAAAGTTTCACACTGCTTACTATGAGACAACAGTCATAAAAAGAGACCTCCTAGACAGGGGACTGGAGACAATATCATACAATGAGTGGAAAGGTCAGGACTGGTGTCGTGGGTTGGATTGTGTCCCCTCAAATTCATATGATGAAGCCCTAACCCCCAGTACCTCAGAAGGACAGCATTTGGAGACAGGTCCCTTAGAGAGGTGATTAAACTAAAATGAAGCCTTGCAGTGGGTCCTCATCCATATGGTTGCTGTACTTATAAGAGAGGAAATTTGGACACGCAGGGAGACACCAGGGCTGTGCACACGTGGCAAGGCCATGTGAGGATTCAGTAAGAAGGTGACCTTAGGAGAAGCGAAACCTGTCAAGACCTGGGTTTTGAACTTCTGGCCTCCAGAATTGTGAAAAGAAAAACTGGATTGTTTAAATCACTCTGTGGTATTTTGGTATGGTAGCCCTAGTGAATTAGTAAGGCAAGTGATATTTTGAGTTGGACTTGCAAACATCTGGGTCTGCTTATATATATGACACCAAGCAGGAAACACAAACTAATTGAAGGTTTCTAAGGGTCCAGTGATTTCAGGGAGTTCATAATCATGAAGAGAGAAAGGTATCTTACTAGTAGAAATTGCACAGAGCTAGGTTGACTTCAATCTTGGGATAAAAAAGGCTCCCCTAATAGGGAGACCACCACCACCATGTGCCAAGTCTCCTTTCAATGGATTCACATGAACTGGGCCATCAGGTTCTCCCAACAACTCCAAGAAAGCTTGTCACCTCATTTTCATATGAGAACACAAAGGCACAGATAGGGTGGCAAAGCTGGCCAAGGTCATAGGTTTTAAGTGGCGGAACCAAGGTTCAAATTAGGTGGTGGCTCTGGAACTTGTACAGAACTTGGAACTCCTACATTCCATCTCCTTTTATGTATCTTCCCATGCCTGCAAGAGGATTTCCCCCCACATTTAGATTTGCTAGTCACCGATCTATAAGGACAAGCTATCACCCCACATTTAGATTTGCTAGTCACTGGTCTATAAAGACAAGCTATTAGTTTAGCTTTCTATTAGCACAAACCTACTTTTTCAGCTAATTTTTTTTGCTCATATACATTTAGAAAAAACATATCATCACACTGTCTCTCAACTTTTCTCTCTCCCCTCTTCTGCCCCCATGTCCCTGCTTTATTGGTCTTTGCCTCCCTCCTTTGTGTTTTTGAGGTCATTCTAGCTTCCTATAGAGCCTTCTGTCCTCATTCTTACCTCTTACCCTTATCTAGAACCTACTCTTAAAGATCAAATCCAAATCCCAACTCCCCCATAGGGTCTTACATTCTTCTCTGAAAATTTCACTGTACACACAGCTAATTTGAGAATTAATCATGTACCTTTTAGTTAAAATTCTTCTATATTTGGCTCAATATTATGTTTAAATATTCTTAAAGCTTAACTCTTCACCAGTTTTATGTCTCATCTTCAAAATAGACTTAATTCATCGAGGACATGGATGAAATACTCCATATGATAATCTGAAAGTAGAGACATTGATCTGCTTTGATATGCAGAAACAGTCAAGATAGAAGAAGGAGATAATAATTGTCATTCTAATTGACAGCTAGCACCATGTTGAATGCATTATGTACATTAGCTCATTTATTCCTTACAGTATGTATTATTATCACTATATTGTAGATGAGGGCAATGAAGGTTAAAGCTACTGTGTAGTTTGTCCAAAGTGATACAGCTTGTAAGTGTTATGCTAGCATTTGGAAGTGCTGTGATGGATTAATATGAAGGATTTATAATAATAAGGAATTTAAATAGTGTGAGTTATCATAAAAAGTAGAAAGTGAAGTCGCTCAGTCGTGTCCGACTCTTTGCAATCCCATGGACTGTAGCCCACCAGGTTCCTCTGTCCATGGAATTTTCCTGGCAAGAATACTGGAGTGCGTTGCCATTTCCTTCTTCAGGAGATCTTCCTGACCCAGGATTAGAACCTGGGTCTCCCGTCTTATAGGCAAACTCTTTACCATTTGAGCCACCAGAGTTATCAGAAGGGAGAATGCAAATTGACCTCGGAAGTTCTGGTAGCCATAACCTAGAAAATATAATGGTCCATCAAATTCTCTGTTCTTGAGCACACAGCTGGACCACGGCAGTTAGGTGTGGATTTGTGTCTGAGCTTTAGCCAGTGAGTTTGAGCAGAAAGGATGGAGGCTGTCTCTGAGCTTGTCTCTTCCAGGACAGGATGCAGATGCTGCTGCTGTGACCCTGCAGGTGGCAGAGCCATTCGATGGAAGAAACCTGGGTCCCTGAGTCACCACATGGAAACCTGCTGTTGGGGGGGACATCACCTTGATACTGTGACGTGAGCAAGAAAAGAGCTTATTGGAGGGACTACTTGTTACTGCAGCCTCGTTGACCTAACTGCTGCAATCTAGGAACTGGCAAGGGAGTCGGAGAGCTCTCAGCCTTGAACTAAGAATTTGCTGTGGAGCGTAAAGACCGTCTTAGAATACCTCTCACTCACAAATTGGCAGCCTCTATTTCACAGATGGTGGGGTAACACCAGAAGCGTCTGTTCATTAATGGTAGCCTATAGTCAATTGCTGAAGGGCCTGGCAACCCACTCCATTATTCTTGCCTGCAGAATCCCATGGACAGAGGAGCTACAGTGCATAGCGTTGCAAAAAGTCAGACGAGACTGAAGCAATTTAGCATGCACGGTCCATTGTGCCACAAAACAGTTTTAAGTAGAATGAGACAAACTGGAGAATAGCACCTCTTATAGTGATGAGGAATGGACATTTTCCATCTGCCCCTAAATTGAAAATTCCTGCATTCAGGCACAGCAGTTTCTAAGGTTTCTGAATTTAAATGGCCCAAACACAATACCTTATAGAACAACCGAGAATTTATAAGGTTCTGTAAAAATTCAAATTACAATTCTTCTTATTACTTTAGTCAGTAGTTCAAACATAAAGAATTAAAAAATATATATTTGGAGGATTGATACAATTTATGAAAAACTTTTGAATGAGTGACAGAGTGAGACACAAGGGTTAAGACGATGTGCTGGCCGCTGAAGGTCTCTCTTTGCCTTCACTGCCCTCTGTCATCCATCCAGTCTCCTTTGAACTCCTATCTGATGTCAAGAGCTGCCTTCTGTGAAGCNTGGCTTTCTTAGTAAAGTTTCACACTGCTTACTATGAGACAACAGTCATAAAAAGAGACCTCCTAGACAGGGGACTGGAGACAATATCATACAATGAGTGGAAAGGTCAGGACTGGTGTCGTGGGTTGGATTGTGTCCCCTCAAATTCATATGATGAAGCCCTAACCCCCAGTACCTCAGAAGGACAGCATTTGGAGACAGGTCCCTTAGAGAGGTGATTAAACTAAAATGAAGCCTTGCAGTGGGTCCTCATCCATATGGTTGCTGTACTTATAAGAGAGGAAATTTGGACACGCAGGGAGACACCAGGGCTGTGCACACGTGGCAAGGCCATGTGAGGATTCAGTAAGAAGGTGACCTTAGGAGAAGCGAAACCTGTCAAGACCTGGGTTTTGAACTTCTGGCCTCCAGAATTGTGAAAAGAAAAACTGGATTGTTTAAATCACTCTGTGGTATTTTGGTATGGTAGCCCTAGTGAATTAGTAAGGCAAGTGATATTTTGAGTTGGACTTGCAAACATCTGGGTCTGCTTATATATATGACACCAAGCAGGAAACACAAACTAATTGAAGGTTTCTAAGGGTCCAGTGATTTCAGGGAGTTCATAATCATGAAGAGAGAAAGGTATCTTACTAGTAGAAATTGCACAGAGCTAGGTTGACTTCAATCTTGGGATAAAAAAGGCTCCCCTAATAGGGAGACCACCACCACCATGTGCCAAGTCTCCTTTCAATGGATTCACATGAACTGGGCCATCAGGTTCTCCCAACAACTCCAAGAAAGCTTGTCACCTCATTTTCATATGAGAACACAAAGGCACAGATAGGGTGGCAAAGCTGGCCAAGGTCATAGGTTTTAAGTGGCGGAACCAAGGTTCAAATTAGGTGGTGGCTCTGGAACTTGTACAGAACTTGGAACTCCTACATTCCATCTCCTTTTATGTATCTTCCCATGCCTGCAAGAGGATTTCCCCCCACATTTAGATTTGCTAGTCACCGATCTATAAGGACAAGCTATCACCCCACATTTAGATTTGCTAGTCACTGGTCTATAAAGACAAGCTATTAGTTTAGCTTTCTATTAGCACAAACCTACCTTTTCAGCTAAATTTTTTTTGCTCATATACATTTAGAAAAAACATATCATCACACTGTCTCTCAACTTTTCTCTCTCCCCTCTTCTGCCCCCATGTCCCTGCTTTATTGGTCTTTGCCTCCCTCCTTTGTGTTTTTGAGGTCATTCTAGCTTCCTATAGAGCCTTCTGTCCTCATTCTTACCTCTTACCCTTATCTAGAACCTACTCTTAAAGATCAAATCCAAATCCCAACTCCCCCATAGGGTCTTACATTCTTCTCTGAAAATTTCACTGTACACACAGCTAATCTGAGAATTAATCATGTACCTTTTAGTTAAAATTCTTCTATATTTGGCTCAATATTATGTTTAAATATTCTTAAAGCTTAACTCTTCACCAGTTTTATGTCTCATCTTCAAAATAGACTTAATTCATCGAGGACATGGATGAAATACTCCATATAATAATCTGAAAGTAGAGACATTGATCTGCTTTGATATGCAGAAACAGTCAAGATAGAAGAAGGAGATAATAATTGTCATTCTAATTGACAGCTAGCACCATGTTGAATGCATTATGTACATTAGCTCATTTATTCCTTACAGTATGTATTATTATCACTATATTGTAGATGAGGGCAATGAAGGTTAAAGCTACTGTGTAGTTTGTCCAAAGTGATACAGCTTGTAAGTGTTATGCTAGCATTTGGAAGTGCTGTGATGGATTAATATGAAGGATTTATAATAATAAGGAATTTAAATAGTGTGAGTTATCATAAAAAGTAGAAAGTGAAGTCGCTCAGTCGTGTCCGACTCTTTGCAATCCCATGGACTGTAGCCCACCAGGTTCCTCTGTCCATGGAATTTTCCTGGCAAGAATACTGGAGTGCGTTGCCATTTCCTTCTTCAGGAGATCTTCCTGACCCAGGATTAGAACCTGGGTCTCCCGTCTTATAGGCAAACTCTTTACCATCTGAGCCACCAGAGTTATCAGAAGGGAGAATGCAAATTGACCTCGGAAGTTCTGGTAGCCATAACCTAGAAAATATAATGGTCCATCAAATTCTCTGTTCTTGAGCACACAGCTGGACCACGGCAGTTAGGTGTGGATTTGTGTCTGAGCTTTAGCCAGTGAGTTTGAGCAGAAAGGATGGAGGCTGTCTCTGAGCTTGTCTCTTCCAGGACAGGATGCAGATGCTGCTGCTGTGACCCTGCAGGTGGCAGAGCCATTCGATGGAAGAAACCTGGGTCCCTGAGTCACCACATGGAAACCTGCTGTTGGGGGGGACACCACCCTGATACTGTGACGTGAGCAAGAAAAGAGCTTATTGGAGGGACTACTTGTTACTGCAGCCTCGTTGACCTAACTGCTGCAATCTAGGAACTGGCAAGGCTCTCAGCCTTGAACTAAAAATTTGCTGTGGAGCGTAAAGACCGTCTTAGAATACCTCTCACTCACAAATTGGCAGCCTCTATTTCACAGATGGTGGGGTAACACCAGAAGTGTCTGTTCATTAATGGTAGCCTATAGTCGATTGTTGAAGGGCCTGGCAACCCACTCCATTATTCTTGCCTGCAGAATCCCATGGACAGAGGAGCTACAGTGCATAGCNCACCTTGATACTGTGACGTGAGCAAGAAAAGAGCTTATTGGAGGGACTACTTGTTACTGCAGCCTCGTTGACCTAACTGCTGCAATCTAGGAACTGGCAAGGGAGTCGGAGAGCTCTCAGCCTTGAACTAAGAATTTGCTGTGGAGCGTAAAGACCGTCTTAGAATACCTCTCACTCACAAATTGGCAGCCTCTATTTCACAGATGGTGGGGTAACACCAGAAGCGTCTGTTCATTAATGGTAGCCTATAGTCAATTGCTGAAGGGCCTGGCAACCCACTCCATTATTCTTGCCTGCAGAATCCCATGGACAGAGGAGCCTGGAGGGCTACAGTGCATAGCGTTGCAAAAAGTCAGACGAGACTGAAGCAATTTAGCATGCACGGTCCATTGTGCCACAAAACAGTTTTAAGTAGAATGAGACAAACTGGAGAATAGCACCTCTTATAGTGATGAGGAATGGACATTTTCCATCTGCCCTAAATTGAAAATTCCTGCATTCAGGCACAGCAGTTTCTAAGGTTTCTGAATTTAAATGGCCCAAACACAGTACCTTATAGAACAACCGAGAATTTATAAGGTTCTGTAAAAATTCAAATTACAATTCTTCTTATTACTTTAGTCAGTAGTTCAAACATAAAGAATTAAAAAATAAATATTTGGAGGATTGATACAATTTATGAAAAACTTTTGAATGAGTGACAGAGTGAGACACAAGGGTTAAGACGATGTGCTGGCCGCTGAAGGTCTCTCTTTGCCTTCACTGCCCTCTGTCATCCATCCAGTCTCCTTTGAACTCCTATCTGATGTCAAGAGCTGCCTTCTGTGAAGCATTTCTATGCATTTCATCCATGTAATCACCCAGCTCTGTGGGACTCTGAAGAGCGATGCTCTCCTCTGAGTACAGCCTCAATCCTGGTCCCAGCCTTGGAAGGAACTTGAGAATTTCCCATCCCCTCTCTCCCTCTCACACCCCTGTCTTATCATTTAACAGGGTGTTGATCCTCAGCCCAAAGACGGATTCTGTCTTGGTCTCACTCGCTTCCTCGGGGTAGGCAGCTGCAGTCTCTTTCCCTAACAGTAGAGGGTGCCAGAAGACCACAACCCCTTGGAAGTCAGGCTTACGGTCCAGTTTTCCTTCCCAAGTGAAGCAGGAAATGGTCACGTGGCTTTTGGATGATAATGGAAGTTTCTCATTTTTCACCTCTTTATATTGCTCTTTTATATCCCCGGTGACATTTTTTGGCAGAAGCTGAGAAAATAGACTAATTTTTCCCACATGACCACTCATTGTTCGCATCCATCCTCCTTCTCTCTCTTCATACTGTCTTCTCCTCTTACAAAAGTTGTTTCTGCACCATAATGCATCTGTTAGATTATCTGTGGGAACTGTCCAAATCCCAAGCTGCCACAAGTTTCGAGGCTCCCCTCTGTACTTACCTGAGTTGGCTGGCTCACTTAAGCTCATCATATGGAAAGCCCCCAAAATGGAATTATTAAGGAAGAAGATATCCTCTGAATCCTGTAATACAGTCAAAAAGTGTCTTTTGGTTGCTGTGTGGTTTGGCAGATTTGTAGATTAATATGGTGGTTGGATTGTGTTTTAGGGATGGAACGGGATTCTGCTGTATTTACTTTGTTTACTGTCTTGAATAAGCATTTTACTGCCAAAACAACGTGAGGAGAAAGAAAAGGAAAAACTTGGGCCATTATCCCTGACTGCTATGGACAATTCGGAGAACAAAGCTGACTCAGCCCTAAGTGACATTTTTTCCCAGTAGGGATTCTCTGGTTTACTCAGAGTCATTAATTCTTGCAACTATAGTCCAAGTGCAAGCATTTTGTGTTCATCCAGGATACAATAAGCCATATTTTTCAGAAGTCAGAGAATTTTGGTGAAAGGAGAGGCAAAGGTGGTCTGAGGCAGTTCACTCACTTTAAAAACAGCTCGGAAGTCTCAGGTCACCTAGCCTGTTGGATCTTAATTTTCTTTAGTGTGTCTCTGTCTCCTACATCTTGTCTTATTGTTGACTAAGGTAAATGGTCAGGGAAATTGTATTTTCTTAGATTGTCCTGAGGCTGAAGGCAGGCAATTATTTATGACTTTATTGAAGTATAACTGATTTATAATGGGTTTCTGCTGATATAGGAAAGTGATTCAGATATTCTCAGCTATGCAGTAGGACCTTGCTGCTTATCCATTCTGTGGATACTAGCTTACATCTGCTCAGTCCAACCTCCTATTCTTTCCCTTCCCCAAACTTCGCCCCCTTGACAATCACAAGTCCGTTCACTATGCCCATGAAACTGTTTCTGTTTCATGGGTAGGTTCATGTACGTCATATTCTAGATCCTACGTATAAGTAATACAGTATGGCATGTCTTTATCTGACTTAATTCACTTAGTGTGATGGGGCTTCCCTGGTGGCTCAGCTGGTCAAGAATCTGCCTGCAATATGGGAGACCCCTGGGTTCAATCCCTGGTTGGGAAGACCCCTAGAGAAGGGAAAAGGCTACCTACTCCAATATTTTGGCCTGGAGAATTTCTTGGATGGTATAGTCCATGGGGTCACAAAGAGTCAGACAGGACAGAGCAACTTTCACTTTCACATGTCTCTCTCTATCTGACTCAACTCACTTAGTGTGATAATCCCTAGTTGCTTATGTTGTTACAGATGGCATTATTTGGTTCTTTTTCATAGTTGAGTAGTATCCCATGGTATATTTACCATATCCTCTTTATCCATCCATCCATCAATCAATGGACATTTAGGTTCTTTCTATGTCTTGGCTACTGTGAATAGGTACTGCTATGAACATAAGGGTACGTGGACCTTTTTGAATTAGAATTTTGTCTGGATATATGCCCAGGAGTGGGATTGCTGGCTTGTCTGATAATTCTGTTTTCTTTTCTGAGGAACCTCCGCATGATTCTCCATAGTGGCTGAGCCACTTTACATTCCCACCAATAATGTAGGAGGGCTTCCTTTTGTTCATATCCTCTCCAGCATTTGTTATTTGTAGAGTTTTTAATGATTATGATTGATGTGAGGTGACACCTCATTGTAGTTTCTGGTTTAAAGGAGGCAATTCTAATCAGAAATATTTATCTATCTACTTGTATATCTCCTGGAAAGAAATGCCTCATGTGACCTCCTACCCATAGAGGGCACTCTGTGAGCAGGAAATTTCCCTTCTAGACCATTTTATAGTCAGAAAAAGTTGGGCAGTCCTAACTAGATCCCTGGAGATGGGAACGACCAACACTGGCTGGAAAATCTTGTATCTAACCTCAGAAAGCACTCAACTTAGTGGGGAGGGGGAAGGAATCAGGATCCGCCTGCTCTGGCCCAGAAGGCTGTCACCCATTTCCTCCTGAGCCTGCATCTGCACAGCTTCATGTGTGTGTTCCTGCTCGCCTTGGCCTGACATGCTTTTCTTTTCTTTGGCCTCTGGAAAATTCCTAGCCATAGGTCAGAGTCCTAAATTGTCCCTTCACTTTTCAAACCTTCCCTCTTCTGTATTTCAGAACTTTTCACATCCTAGGATTAGAGCACATATTAACCATTATTTTAGTGTGTCTTGCTTTCTGGACTTTGAAACCCTTTTAGGAGCTTCAACCATGTTACCTTGTTGTTATCCCCAGTGTCTGGCCCTGTGTAAGGTCCATAATAAATGCCTGAGAAGTGTTGTTGAATATATGAACACATAAATCAATGCAATTATGANGATGAACAGCAGTCCGCCCTGAATTTGGAGAACTGGTTTGAGGTATAGCAAAGGTTGAAGAGAAGGTAGTCATGTGAATGAAACATCACATAATGTTTGTGTGTGCGTGCAGCCTTCAGATGGGAAGGAGCTATTTCAAGAAGCACTTTTAGCAGGGGAGTGACATGAGTTTTGGTCTATGTTTTTGAAAAGATCCCTCTGGCTCTAGTAATGTAGATTGGTTTACCACAAAAGTTGTCCTACCTTAGAGCTGAGGTCCCATGTGTACAGAAGAGCGCACATGCTTCGCAATCAAATGAACTGGACACAGTGTCCATTTAGCTGTGTGACAGAGAAAAAGTTTATAACTCTCTTTCCTTACTTTTGTCATGAGCAAAATGGGGATAATAATACTTTTCACACTGGGTTTTCTGAAAAACTGACTGATTCAACTGATACAAAATACCTGGTGTGTAACAGTCGTGAGAATAATGTTGGTTTCTTGTAACCCTTATTTTCATGGTCCTTTTGCCCTTTGAAGGAAAAGCAGGGAAGTACAACAAACACTGGTATCTCCAGGACTCCTGTTGATAAGCTGGGAAATCTGTCTCAGATTTGAGACATCCTGTCCAGTGTTGGGGAGATCCTGGGTAGATACAGACTCCTAGAGGCAACATCAGGAAAAAGAGAAGAAAGTAGTGTGACCAGTTCTTGCTGGAAAAAACATGGATAATTTATGCTCAGAAAGCCTGTCATTAGGGACTAAGACTGGAGGCCAACTGTTTAACAAGATCTTTGTCAAAGACCAGCACAAATCACTTTAGTTCCAGTAATGAAGTTTTCCAAGTATTTCATTAGATTTCTCTCTTCCCTGGTGATTTTTGCTCTTGATTGCAAAGGAATAAAAATGTCAAGAACATTTTGTACCTTGTTTTTCTTTCTCTTCCCTTCTCTCCTCCCTTCCTTCCTCCCTCCTTTCTTTGTTCTTAACTTACATCTTAAACAGCCTGTAAGAGTTGGACTTGTTTTGTATTTTCTATTACTAGAAGTGAGTGATGTTTGAGCAGAGATCTGTGTTCCTAAGCCAACCTCATGTTCCTCCCTCTCACACATCTTCTGCAGTGTACAATCATCTCCCATTAAGTCACTTGTTAAGTTTTACATTGTCTGAGTGTAACCTCTTTCCTGTTTGAGGCTGTCTTTAGTGGCCATTGTAACCAACTTTCCAGCTGGCTTTGACCACCTGATGCGAAGAACTGACTCATTTGAAAAGACCCTGGTGCTGGAAAAGATTGAGAGCAGGAGAAGGGGGTGAGAGAGGATGAGATGGTTGGATGGCATCACCAACTCAATGGACATGAGTTTGAGCAAGCTCCAGGAGAGAGTGAAGGACAGGAGAAGCTGGTGTGCTGCAGTCCATGGAGTGGCAAAGAGTCAGACATGGCTGACGAGCTGAACAACAATAGCAGTTTGAAAATGCTGACTTTGGGAGAAATCCAACAGTGCAAATCCAATCAGTAATTGATTTTATAAGTTTGGAGTTTAGAGGAGAGCTCAAAGCCGTGATTACAAATTACAGCTCCATCAATACCCATCTACATATTGATGGGGATGTCAGTTGTAGTATCAACTAAGTTTTAAAAAAAATCGGCCTTCAATACTGTGAATCAAGTTTGTTTCTCATTCATGTAATGGTTCAGAGGAGATGAGTGGTCTGGATGAGGTAGACAGCTCCAGTCCACAAGGGCATTTAAAGATCCAGTTTGCATTTATCTTATTGATTCATCATCCCTTTGAATATTATTTTTTCTTTGTATGGTTGACATTCACTTCCTACACCAGGACCACAGTCCATCATTGGGAAAAAGGAGAAAAGTTAGCATATTCTTTTTAAGAAACTGACCCAGAACTTTTATATATTGTTTAGCTGCAAGAGAGGCTATAGCATACAGTTTCCAACCTGGCCACATGGTGAGGTATCAATTCCACTAATGAAAGAAAAAGAAAAGAGATACCAGAACTATATATATATTTTTTTTTCTTTTTTTTCTACCACAGACAATATATGAGGTCAAGGGAATGGCTATACAGGGCTTATCAACATTGCTACAGTTAACATTTTGGGCAGATAATCCTTTGTTGTGACAGGCTGTGTATTATAGGATTATGTATCAGTGTTTAGCAGTATTGCCATACTTTACCTTCTAGATGTCAGTGACATTCTCCCAGATATAGCAATCAAAAATGTCTTGCATACTTGACAGACATCCATTAATGGGCCAAATTAGTTTAGAACCACTGGCTTAAATATCAAGAGAGGATAGAGAAAGAAGATGAGTAAGGCTGCCAGAGTTTGAGGGATACCATTATTTAAGGATTGGGTAGAGGAGTTAAGTGAATGAACAGACAGGCAAGGAGTAGTCAATGGGATATAATAAAAATCAGGACTACAGAGTGTCATGAAAGGGAGTTCCAGTGTGGTAGGAATGGTTGACTATTGCAATGATACCCTGAAATCAACTGAGATGAGAATAAAATGTGTTCACTGGATTTGGCAATATGGAGATTACTGGTAACTGAGACAAGAATATTTTGTTGTTTAGTGGTGGAAATGAAATTCAGAGTACAGTGAGTAAAGAGTAAGTTGAAAATAAATGAACACAATATTTGTAGACAACCCTTAAGCAAATGAAAAAGTACAGGAGAATGGAGTAGCAGCTGAATGGTTATAAGAGTTCAAGGGAGTGATTTTCTAAAAATGGAGATGCAAGAGCTTATTTTGTATGAACTGAATGGAATAATTCAATATAAAGAGAGTGACATGATCCAGAACAGAGAGGAAATGACCATATGATGATCAAAGTCTTTGAGAGGATGAGACCCAGTGCACTTACTGAGAGACTGAACTTTGGGATGAGAAAGGATATCAGGGTGGTAACTGGCAGGAGATGAGGATGCAGTTATGTCTGTAGATTTTCTGATGGGAATATGAGGGAGTTCCCATAGGATGAGAACTGTCAGTGAAGCTGGATGTGGGCTCCTGGACTGACAGTGATGGGGTCATAGAGGTGCTGTGACATGTGGCTGGCAGGGAATGACTCAGGATAACATTTAAGGGCAGGTTGAGAGAGTACAGTGTTGAAAGAGGTCTCTAAGATTTGAGGTTGAGTTTCTAGAGAAAGATCAGCCTTCCTGCTGGGTGGTTACATTAGCAAGGGATGGGCTTGCTGAGAATTCTAAAGTGAAGTAGCCAACTGTGTATTCAGAGAATCTGTCTGAAAAGCCTACCCTGGAGTCGCTTCCCTCCCCAGTGGGTAAAAACAGCTCTCTGCTCCAATTTCTGGGAAGGTGTCTTGAAGGAAAAAGAAGGGCTGAAGTTTTATGTATTCCTCACACACCAAGATGAGACTTTGTGAGAAGCTTGTATGGACTGCTTATAGGAAATCAGACTTGACTCTGAGTGGATCATATAAAATAGGTGCTTTTTATGCAGATCCTTGGCATTTACTAAAGGTGCTTTTAGTAACCTCCCTGGCAGTCTAGTGGCTAAGACTCCATGCTTCCACTGTAGGGAGCATGGGTGTGATCCCTGGTTGGAGAACTAAGATCTCATATGCTGTGCAGCACAAAAAAAAAGCAATTTGAATAACATAACATAATATAGAAGATTTAAAAGCACAATGAGGCTAGATATGCCTCATTCGGAAAGTCTGTTACTAATGATAACTAGATTTAATTGCAGCAGTGACTAAACTTATAAATCTAATAAGAAGGCTGATTTCCTGAAGGTTCACCAGTGGCTCAAGCCTAGAGCAAGAATCCTCAACTCTGCCTTGTGCAGTGTTATGCTAGTTTTTCATAGGAGAGCATCAAGATTTGAATAGGTTAAATCATTTGCTTTAGTTATGATTGAGACCCAAGTCTACCTGACCGCAGTGGTTAAGCACTATGCTCTAAGATTTACTGTAGTCAAAAGATATTTATTGAGCATATTTGCAAGATAAGAGAAGTCTTAATCAGACGTCATACATGCCCTTGAAGACTTTGTAGTTTACTAGGAAAATACTAATCCCCTATAATGTATGGTAGATGATCGACTCAGGAATGAGACCTCACCTTTTAGAAGACTCCCTGGTGGGTATAACAATGGAAGTGGGCCTTTGAAAGATTTATGTTGCTCTAATATAGACTGTGAAGAAAGCTGAGTGCTGAAGAATTGATGTTTTTGAACTGTGGTGTTAGAGAAGACTCTTGAGATTCCCTTGGATTGCAAGAAGATCCAAACAGTCCATTCTGAAGAAGATCAGCCCTGGGATTTCTTTGGAAGGAATGATGCTAAAGCTGAAACTCCAGTACTTTGGCTACTTCATGCAAAGAGTTGACTCATTGGAAAAGACTCTGATGCTGGGAGGGATTGGGGGCAGGAGGAGAAGGGGACAACAGAGGATGAGATGGCTGGATGGCATCATTGACTCGATGGGTGTGAGTCTGAGTGAACTCTGGGAGTTGGTGATGGACAGGGAAGCCTGGTGTGCTGCGATTCATGGGGTCACAAAGAGTCGGACACGACTGAGCGACTGAACTGAACTTGACAATATCAATTTTTCAATCCAAGAATATGGTATATCTTTCCATCTCTTTGTGACATCTTCGATTTCTTACAATTGATAGGTGTTTTGCCTAAGGAAAATGGATCTCTAAAAGTGGATTGCTCTTTTGGAATGAGAAAGATTGACTAGGCCAGGAGGTGATGCGAGGAGAGCTGGAAGAAAAAGAGACAGTTAGAAGGGATGAGGCTGAAGCCTCACAGAGTCAGGGAGTCCATGAAACATAAAGCGATCTCCGAATACGATTTGAAGTCGTGTGTGTTGTTCTCATATAAACTCTCCAGCTACTTAGACGTATGCTCCTGATGAGACCTGCTGTTTTTTTTTATTGTTTTAAACCAAGGAAGGTGCCAAGTGCTTATCTGGGTGATTTGGGTATAGAGATAAAGAGCAGGACAGGAACAAGACCAACAACCACATGGTTGTTGCTGAGAGGAAGCAGGATTTGAGAGCCTGGTTGAGTTTTGAAGAATCTACCTCTTGAGAAATGCACAGAAAGTTGGAGGTAGACTTTGGAATTCTCTAAGGAGGGCATAAGAGAATGGAGTTGAGGCAGTCTTCTCTAAAGTTTAAGGGCAGAAAGACTTCAGAGGACTCTGGGTGAAAATATTTCTCATGCTGGTGAGGGAGGAGCTAGCAAGCCCTTTAGACTATGGGGGAAGTTGGAAAAGTGTGGGGGAAAGGAAATGAGAGGGAGACAGAAGAACACAAAGGAAGGTGCAAGTGAGAGGGCCTTGCAGGGAGGCGTGGGGGCTCCTGGATCTCCCTGAGGTGAGAAAGAGCCCCGGTCAGTCCTCGTGGGCGGAGAACAGCCTTGGCTCCTGGTGGAACACAGGGATCAGCAGAGCACACTCTGTGTTTGTGCCATTTGTGAGCTCTGAGGGAGAAGACGGGCTGCTGGGCTCAGCCCAGGGTCGTGCTTTATCCTGCCTTTCAGACGGTGGGCCGCCAGGACTCTCCCAAGGAGTCCTACTTGCAGGCATGGTGGCTGCTTCTGCCAAGCTGCCGACTTCTGGCCACAAAACGGACTGAAGTCTGTTGTCCCTTCAACTGCATAGGCAGAAGGAGGCACCCTAGAAAAGGCCCAGGCAAGGGGGGAGCGTTTCACCGACAGTCGCAGTCTCTGGCTGCAGCCGCCTTTCCGTTCTCTAGGTCTGGGGCTAGCTAGGGCCATATCGTCTCCTCGGCGGCGAGCACGGAGCTGGTGCTGTGGTAGACGGGGTGAGGGGAAATGGTGAGGGAGAGGGTGGAGACAGGCGGGAGGCAGAGGCCCGGCTGACAGCAAGGGACGAGAAGCAAAACAGGTTTCTTGGAAATGGAGCCGCTTCTAATAAAGAACAGCCTGATGTGATAAGAGCAACGTAATCCCAAACAGACAGCTCACATTTCCCTGGAAGTGAAGAGCCAAACAGCAACTGGATTTTGACTGTTTCCAGATCACTGATTCGAACCAAGTCCTTCCCCAGGTCTTGGGTGTGGAATGGGGTGGGGGAATCTTTCTTCAAAGGCTCCCCCTGACTCTATGGCAAAGAGGGCGAAGCCTCGGGAGCAACACCCTTTTACCTCTGCCTACCAACGAATATAGCCCTCTCAGCACTGCAGATAGAGTGATGCAAAGCCCTCCTCCTTCCAAATCCCCCTCCTCTGCCCCCACCCCACAGCTGCTTCACGATGTCATCCAACTCAGAAAGGGATGCCCACACCTTTGCTGTGTGGAGGGCTTGTCTGATTCTAAGAGGCAGAAAGTAAATGGAATCCAGTTCACACAGCTCACAAAAAGAGGACTTCATCTGATAGCCTTTGTTCAAAAGAGTCAGTGGTGAGACTTGATATTGGATCAAACAGCTTCCCCCCACCCCACCCCCTCCTAACCCTTTGTTTTGGCTGATTTCCTCCTAAGCAGGATCCCCAGAGCTTTCTCAGGGCTTGTACCAAAACACAGTTGATTTCTTGCACCATCCAAAGACTGCAGTTTCTGAAACCTTGGCAGGAGCGGTCTGTTTCTTTGGCAGTGAGACAAGGAAAGGGGCAGGTCTCTGAAGAAAGTGGGACCTTAACTCTAAGCTGAGAGCTCAGTGGAATTGGAGAAAGAAGCCCAGTGTTTTCCCAGAGTCTTGATTTATCTCTGAGAGTACCACAGAGGCAATTCCAAAGCAAAGAGAGCTATGCAAAGGCAAGGGAAGACATCTGATGCTTCACCTAAAACCTAGTTGGGGAGATGAATAAGAAAGGGCAGTTATGTAACTTTTCCACATGTGAGCCGCATTCTAGCCTGGGCACGGGTCCCTCTGTGAGCTTGATCCAAATGGGCTCTGGGTTTCTGAGTCCTGGATGCAACTTGGTGGAACATGATCTCTCCTTTTCTTGTAATTGTCGCAAAGCCCAGCACAGCAATACTGACTGAGTTCCGAGCATGTGGGGGCCCTAAGAGGAGCTAAGTGCTGTGGTGGCTGTTGAAAGAATTGAAGTCATGACTTGTGGCCTAACAGGCGAGGAAGGACACATTGCCTGGTTTATAAATGGATTAGCTCAGACTTAACAAGATGTAGACATGACTTCAAATTAACAGTGAAACCGTGGTACAAAGTAATCTGTTTATCTGACACATAAGAAATTATATACAGGATCCTGTATCTATTAAAATTTAAGCTTTGTTAGGTCAGGGATTTTGCTCTGTTTTATCTCCTGTTGCCTCAAACCAATGCCTGGAATAGCACTTAAGCACCCTGCACATGTTAGAGACTCAATAAAATTTTGTTAAGGGCATCCATCCATTCCAGCACCAAAACTTGTATGTTAAGTACCTGTTAGAAATCTCTCTTTAATTCCTCATAAATTTTACTAATATCCTAAAAATAAGAGATGAAACAAATTTTGCTTGGTGGTTCAGGTCTGGGTCCAACCTTGTGCTCACGCTCAGCCACTAGGTTGCGTCTGACTCTTTGCCACCCTGTGGACTGTAGCCCATCAGGCTCCTCTGTCCACAGGATTTCCTAGGCAGGAATATTGAAATGGGTTGCTGTTTGCTTCTCCAGGGTACCTTCCTGACCCAAGAAGTTAACCCATGATTCCTGCATTGGCAGGTGGATTCTTTACCACTGAGCCACTTCTGAAGCCCAATTCCAGCCTAATTAGACCATCATAAGAAGAGGTTGCTTTCATCAGGTGTACATGTCTGCTTGCCCCTCTGATCAATAGCTTCTGACTATTTTGAGTTCTACTGTTGTGTTTGTATTGTTTTTCTCTATTCTCCTTCATAGATAAATTGCGATTTTACTATTTTTAAAAAATTTATATTCTTTGGACATCTACCTATGACTTCCTGAATTCTGATTTGCTGCTTTGAAACTGTGACTGGAACGTCTGTCCTAGTGGGAGAAGGAGCAGGCCCTGGAAGTTTGGGTTTTGTGTCACCTCTGAACTTTGTGTNAATTTATATTCTTTGGGCATCTACCTATAACTTCCTGAATTCTGATTTGCTGCTTTGAAACTGTGATTGGAACGTCCATCCTAGTGGGAGAAGGAGCAGGCCCCGGAAGTTTGGGTTTGGTGTCACCTCTGAACTTTGTGTGTGTAAACTGATAGGTTGATTAACCCCTGTGGGGTTCAGTGTCCTCACTTTGAAAATCGTAATAAAAACATCACATGGTTGTTGGGAGAACTCAGGCTCCATTCTCCCTACTCTGATCACTCACATCCACCCTCTCCTTGGCTCTTCCTGCTTAGAATCAACTTCTTTGTTTAAATATCACATGCACACACACATACACACACAGCTGAATCACTTTTTTGTACACCTAAAACTAATACAACACTGTAAAACCTACACTTTGATAAAAAAATAAATGAATTTAAAATCTCAGTTATAAAACCCAATCTGCAACACACCTAGGGTAAAAGGAGAGTCCTGTGAATGAGATAAGAATGGTCAATCCTAATGCAAAACGATACCTGAACCATAAAGAATTCCAAGGAGGGACAAGTAATAACAATGGGCACATACATAAGGCAGCCTATCAGACAAGAGACCAGGGAGCAGTTACCTAAGTTTTGCTCTAAGTCACAGCTGTAACACACAGCATGCAAGGCCATACACTGTGTCACCAGGCTCATCACAGCAAAGGAAGGCTACTGACTGTTCACATTTACTGAGAACATAACTGCATGCAGGGATGGTGGTGAGCATTTCACATGAATTATTAATATTTTAAAAAATGCTTTGAAGAAGGGGTTATGATTATTCCCATTTTACAGAGGATAAAACTGAGGTTTAAGGAGGTTGTATAATTTGCCTAAGCTCACATCACTACTGAGCAGAAAATATGGGAAGCCATCCAGGCAACCTAAGAGTCTCCATTTAAAACCATACTGTTATTATGGCTATGAAAGAAAATTTCAAGGACATATGTAACAGTGGGCTCTGTTACATATGGAGCTTGTAAGTGCTGAAGTATGGAGAGCTGGGGTCAAAGAAGGCTGCCCTGNCCACTACTGAGCAGAAAATATGGGAGGCCATCCAGGCAATCTAAGAGTCTCCCTTTAAAACCATACTGTTATTATGGCTATGAAAGAAAATTTCAAGGACATATGTAACAGTGGGCTCTGTTACATATGGAGATTGTAAGTGCTGAAGTATGGAGAGCTGGGGTCAAAGAAGGCTGCCCTGAGGAAATGATGTTTAAGCTGAGGTCCAGAGGGAATGAAGGAGTTAACTAGGCAGATGGGCTGGAATTGGAAGAGCTTTGCACACAGAGGAAATAGCATGTGGGGCGGGCCTGCCTTGGAAAGCAGTGTGATACAATTGAAGAAATAAAGGAAAGTNCTATTTATCTGTAACTCCATTTTGTTTTCAAGATTTTGGATCATCTTTGCTATCATTATTCTGAATTCTTTTTCAGGTACACTCTCTATCTCCTCTTTTGTTTGGTTTGGTGTGCATTTATCATGTTCCTTTACCTGCTGAATATTTATTTGCCTTTTCACTTTGTTTAGATTGCTGTGTTTGGGGTGCCATTTCTGTAGGTTGGAATTTTGTGCTTCCTCTTTATTGTGNTGGTGTGCATTTATCATGTTCCTTTACCTGCTGAATATTTATTTGCCTTTTCACTTTGTTTAGATTGCTGTGTTTGGGGTGCCATTTCTGTAGGTTGGAATTTTGTGCTTCCTCTTTATTGTGGAGCCTGCTCCCTGTGGGTGGGGTTGGACTAGTGGTTTGTCAAGTTTTCCTGATTAGGGGAGCTTGTGTCTGTATTCTGGTGAGTGGAAATGGATCTCTGCTATGAAGTCTAGTGAAGTGTCCAGTAGTGAGTTTTGGGGTATCTATGGGTTTGGCATAGCTTTTGGAAGCCTGTCTTTTAATTTTCAGGGTGTGTTCCTGCTTTGCTGGAGAAATTGCATGGTATATCTTGCTCTGGATCTTGTTGGCTCTTGCATGGAGCTTGGTTTCAGTGAAGGAATGGAGGCTTTTAGGTGAGCTCTTGTCTATTAATATTCTCTGGAATCATGAGTTCTCTGGTGTTTTCAAGTTTTGGAGTTAAGCCTCCTCTTCTGGCTTTCAGTCTTATTCTTACAGCAGCCTCAAGACTTCTTCACCCATACCACACAGATGATAAAACACATAGGTTAATGGTGAAACAATTCTCCACAGTGAGAGACACCCAGAGTGGTTCACAGAGTGACATGGAGAAGAGAAGAGGGAGGACCGAAATAGAGGTGGCCAGGAGGAGAAGAGGGGGAGTCAAAAGGGGAGAGAGCAATCAAGCCAGTAATCACACCCCTAAATGAAAATGGATACTGAGAATTAGCTTGTTAAAGGTACAAAATTGATAACAAATACCAAAAAGCAAAGACTAAAAATCTAGAGTAGAGGTTAGACTCTCAAAATTACAATATTAAAAATACAAAACAAAATCAATCACAAAAATGATTATATATATAAGATTTGCTTTAAAATAGGGTCTTTTTTTGCAAGGTAATAGTAGGTCATAAAATGAAAATAAAGGAGTAATAAAGAACTTACATTAAAAAAATTAAAAACTGATAATAGTAAAAATATATCTAGGAATTTCTTTGAAGTTGTTGTGGTCTGTGTGGGGTCAGTTCAGTTTCAAATGGTTCCTTGTTCAGCTTGTTCTTGTTCTTAAGGTCTATAGGTCCCCTCCAATCCTTAGTCAATGCTAACTACAGGGTTTTAATCTGTTCACCTGTCACTTCCAGAGTGGTTCCCTCTTCTTTATTTTGGCTTTCTCTGTCTGCAAGTCTTTTTCAGTGTCTAATTCCTGCCCTGACACAAGGGGGTGAAGGCAGTCACTCATTTAGGCTCACTTGTTCAGTTGTGTTGTAGGGAGGGAGGAACACTGCAAACAAATATCACTGGTGTGTGTGGGGAGTGCTCAGTGTATGGACCACACTGGGTTTGCCCCAGATCAAATTGGTGCATGCTTCCCAGGTCTACATTGCTCAGGCTCCAGGGTGCTCTGCAGGGGAACTGTCCAAATCAGGCCCTGCATTTTGTGCCTTTCCCAGGTCTAAGCGGCTCGTGTTCTCAGGTACTCTACAAGGGCACAGACTCTGTTGGGTATGTGTTTTGTGCCCTTCCCAGGTCCGAGAAGCTCAGGCGACCAGGTGCTTGGTGAGCTCACTGTCGCAGGTGGGCTGTGCATCTTAATCACCTCCCCGGTCCCAGCTGCTCATTCATGAGTCTAATCTGGGGAGCTGATCTCAGGCTGCAACCCTCCTGGCAGATGTCAACCATCCAGGATCCCAGGAAAAAGTGGTTAGCAGCTGGGAGCCTGCTCAGTTTGGTAGAGGATGCCAGTCTCTGGGGCCCAGATTGTAGCAGCCCCTTGCCTTCCAGCTCTGGCTGCTGCCCACCTGGCTCTCTGCCTCCAGTGAGGGGGAGGGGCCTGTATGCAGGCGGCCAGCTCTCCTTCGGTGTTCGCTCAATCCTTTGTTCTGTAA
>SJYW01039161.1:1341871-1357556 GCA_006410735.1 Raphicerus campestris
AGTGAGAGACACCCAGAGAGGTTCACAGAGTGACATGGAGAAGAGAAGAGGGAGGACCGAAATAGAGGTGGCCAGGAGGAGAAGAGGGGGAGTCAAAAGGGGAGAGAGCAATCAAGCCAGTAATCACACCCCTAAATGAAAATGGATACTGAGAATTAGCTTGTTAAAGGTACAAAATTGATAACAAATACCAAAAAGCAAAGACTAAAAACCTAGAGTAGAGGTTAGACTCTCAAAATTACAATATTAAAAATACAAAACAAAATCAATCACAAAAATGATTATATATATAAGATTTGCTTTAAAATAGGGTCTGTTTTTTTGCAAGGTAATAGTAGGTCATAAAAATGAAAATAAAGGAGTAATAAAGAACTTACATTAAAAAAATTAAAAACTGATAATAGTAAAAATATATCTAGGAATTTCTTTGAAGTTGTTGTGGTCTGTGTGAGGTCAGTTCAGTTTCAAATGGTTCCTTGTTCAGCTTGTTCTTGTTCTTAAGGTCTATAGGTCCCCTCCAATCCTTAGTCAATGCTAACTACAGGGTTTTAATCTGTTCACCTGTCACTTCCAGAGTGGTTCCCTCTTCTTTATTTTGGCTTTCTCTGTCTGCAAGTCTTTTTCAGTGTCTAATTCCTGCCCTGACACAAGGGGGTGAAGGCAGTCACTCATTTAGGCTCACTTGTTCAGTTGTGTTGTAGGGAGGGAGGAACACTGCAAACAAATATCACTGTTGTGTGTGGGGAGTGCTCAGTGTATGGACCACACTGGGTTTGCCCCAGATCAAATTGGTGCATGCTTCCCAGGTCTACATTGCTCAGGCTCCAGGGTGCTCTGCAGGGGAACTGTCCAAATCAGGCCCTGCATTTTGTGCCTTTCCCAGGTCTAAGCGGCTCGTGTTCTCAGGTACTCTACAAGGGCACAGACTCTGTTGGGTATGTGTTTTGTGCCCTTCCCAGGTCCGAGAAGCTCAGGCGACCAGGTGCTTGGTGAGCTCACTGTCGCAGGTGGGCTGTGCATCTTAATCACCTCCCCGGTCCCAGCTGCTCATTCATGAGTCTAATCTGGGGAGCTGATCTCAGGCTGCAACCCTCCTGGCAGATGTCAACCATCCAGGATCCCAGGAAAAAGTGGTTAGCAGCTGGGAGCCTGCTCAGTTTGGTAGAGGATGCCAGTCTCTGGGGCCCAGGTTGTAGCAGCCCCTTGCCTTCCAGCTCTGGCTGCTGCCCACCTGGCTCTCTGCCTCCAGTGAGGGGGAGGGGCCTGTATGCAGGCGGCCAGCTCTCCTTCGGTGTTCGCTCAATCCTTTGTTCTGTAAACAGGCCAGGCTGAGCCTTAGAGCCTTTCACGGAAAAGTTCTCTTTTTTTTCCTCTCTGTCAATCCCACAGTTTGAGTTGCTATCTCAAGTTAGCTCCCTCAGATTGTCCTCAGGGCATTCAGGCCTGGTCCTTAACCTAAGCACCAATTATGTGGTCCGTTCCTCCCTGTCTAGTCCCCACTTGCTGGTGGTGGATATGAGTATCTGGGCCTCTTCTCTGCTGGCAGCTGCAGTTAGGCACATATTCTGTGTTTTTGTTTTTGTTTTTTTTCTCCCAGTTATGTTGCTCTCTGAGATTCCAAAACTCTCACAGACCTGCCTGTGAGAGGGTTTCCTACTGTGTGGAAACATCTCCTCCTTCGAGACTCCCTCCCCAGGGCGGGTCTCCATCCCTAACTCTTTTGTCTCTCTTTTTGTCCTACCTTCTTTTGTGGAGGTAGGGCTGCCTTTCTGGGTGCCTGGTGTCCTCCGCCAGCTTTCAGAAGTTGTTTTGTGGAAGTTATTCAGCATTCAAATGACATTTTGATGAATTTATGGAAGAGAACGTGGTCTCCCTGTCCTATTCCTCCACCATCTTGGGACCGCCCCCTCCTTTTTTCCTTTTTAATGTAGGCATTTTAATAATTTAGTGCTTGTTTGATTCTTGATACATGTCCATTTTTAATTTTTATGTAAAATCCTTTTCATAATCTTATCCTTGTATTCATTTATTCTCTGAACCATTGTTTCATCATATTTTTTTAGTATTAAATATTTCAATTTGTGTAACCTAAACGTTTTCTGGAAACATGCAAAAAATTATCTTCTCTAGGCAATCAAAATATATACTATTGGTTGTGTTTGTTCTATGTTAATTATTAATGTTTTCTTCAATATGTCTGTGTAACTTTTATTAATTTTCTGAACTTACACTTTGTGGCATTTATATGTACTTCTACTTCACAAAATTAGTCCTTGAGATAACTAAAAGTTGTACAATTTAGAGAGAGAGAGAGATAGACAGCTAGAGACAAACAGAGACATAAAGACAGAGAGACTCAGTTTGAGGAACTGGCTCCAATGATTGTGGAAGCTTGGTAATCCAAAATCCCCTGGGTAGGCAGGCAGGCTGGAGACCCAGGCAAAAATTCCAGTCTGCTGGTAGAAACCCATCTTGCTCTGGGGAAAGTCAGTTTTTCTTTTTTTTTTTTCTTTAAGGCCTTCACTTGTCTGGATGATGGTGACCCATCCAATCATAATCCATCCATTATGGAAAATATTGTGCTTTATTCAATGTCCATTGATGTAAATATTAATCTAAACCAAAATAATTCTTCACAAAATTATCCAGAATGTTTGATTAAATATTTAGGCACCCTGGCCCAGCCAAGTAGACACGTAAAATTAACCATCCCAGAGAGTGGCACTGCAGTGCGTTTAGCACTGTGTCAGTTTCATAAACAATATGCTACTTGAGTGTGTGGCAGTGAAGAACGGGGACATCTAACATTTCCGAAGTGGCAGATTCTATCACGATTTCATAGAAGGAAGTTATTTTTCTGGAGTTTTAAGAATAAGTGTTGCTAAGATCAGTAATAAGAGTCTTTTTCACATAGATCATCCTCATGATAGTGTGGCTTTAAGAATTTCACTTAGTGACTTAAGTGACTATTTCCTTTCTAAGTATCCTACTCTTTAAAGGCTTTGGTGCCTTTAGTTTTTCTCAGTGCCACATTACTGAGTGTGAACAAACCTCTTATCATCTAAGGGAGTGATTGCCAGGTACCGTGTGCCATTGTCCCCAAACTTCTTTAAAATTTTTTTAATACATTTTATTCTAGAAAGAATGTTACCCAATATTTTATAAAGTGTGTTCTGTGGCACACAGGGGCTGAAAGATATTCTAGGGAATAAAAGGTCAAATATATTTTAAATGGGTGTTCCCAGGAGGTGCAGTTGTAAAGAATCTGCCTGCCAAGCAGGAATCTCAAGAGGCTTGGGTTTGATCCCTGGGTTGGGAAGATCCCCTGGAGTAGGAAATGACAACCCACTCTACTATTTTTGTATTGAAAATTTCATGGGCAGAGGAGTCCAGTAGGCTATAGTCCATGGGGTTGTAAAGAGTCCAAGACAACTGAGTACCACAACTACCACCATATTTGCAAATGGTCCTATGTGATTCCTTTCTTAGACATTAACAGGACACAAGTATACTTATTAGAATGGTGATAAAGTTAGATTAAAATATCCTACCAGTAGACACCAAATTTTCTTTATAAAAGAGAGAATTATATCTGTTTAGTAAAATACTTTTCTAGGCTTCTGGGAGAAGGTGAGATCCCAAGGACTTGCATTAGCAAGATACAAAGTCACAAGGGAGATGGTTAAATCAGTGTGCCTTAGAAATACATAAAGAAAGACTTTGGGGGTGGAGGAGGCTAGAGAAAGGAGAAAGCAATAGCACCCCACGCCAGTACTCTTGCCTGGAAAATCCATGGACGGAAGAGCCTGGTGGGCTGCTGTCTATGGGGTCGCACAGAATTGGACATGACTGAAGTGACTTAGCAGCAGCAGCAGGATAGAGAAAAGAGAAGAGAGGAAGCAGGAGGAAGGAGAAACCACAGTAACTGAGTAACAGGGTAGATTTCATTCTTTTCCTCATTGCCATGTAACTCCAATTTATTATAGTTCATTTCACAAGCAAAGAAATTGTGTGAGAAGAATGTGACTGATTTCTTCACTTGTGTCAGCACTGAGTTGGAGTTAGGGGAATAGCTGTAAGACACAGCAGAGAACCAAAATTCAGGAAACGGGCTGTCAGAACCAGTGGTGTCATGGGCTTATATAAACATGGGAGTATTTCATAGAAATATGGTAGGTAATGGATTCTTCATCAAGCCAAAGCCAAGGGGTTCATAACCACCCTTCTTTTTCAGTCCTAAAGTACAGAAGAGCCCAGCTGGCATCTGAATGGTGTGTATGTATGTTTTCATAGACAGGTGATGAAAGTGCACTACAGTGTTGCCAAATGTCCTTTCTCAGTGATTAACTCTCAAGCAGCTTTTACTTTCTTCTCTATTTGTTGTTGTTGTTCAGTCACTAAGTTGTGTCTGACTTTTTGTGACCCCGTGGACTGCAGCATGCCAGGCTTCCCTGTCCTTCACTATCTCGCAGTTTGCTCAAATTCGTGTCCATTGAATTGGTGACGCTATCTAACCATCTCATCCTCTGCTGCCCCCCTCTCCTTTTGCCTTCAGTCTTTCCCAGCATCAAGGTCTTTCCCAACTAGTAAGCTCTTTGTATCAGGTGGCCAAAGTATTGGAACTTCAGCTTCAGCATCAGATTTTCCAACGAATATTCAGGGTTGATTTCCTTTCGGATGGACTAGTTTGATCGCCTTGCAGTCCAAGGGACTCTCAAGAGTCTTCTTCAGCACCACTTGATGCTGAGAGCATCAATTCTTCAGCACTTGGCCTTCTTTATGCTTCCACTCTCACATCCATACATGACTACTGTGTTTGAATCTTCTCCAGTAAACATGCACTATTTTTTATAATCAGATTAATTAAAATTTTAATTTTTATTACTAAAAAGCATTCTCAAATATTGCTTCATTCAGGTAGGCTTTTGGTAGACATTTGGCAGCAGTCTGCTCCCCAAGATTGCCTACTCCAAGACTAAGTCTCCGGAAGAGCTTAGAATGTGGCTAATTAAGGTTTCTGATTACAAATCCACATGTCTAGATAGTCTAGCTGAGGTAGTAGAGATAGTCCTTTACGGAATTAAATCTGACTGCACAGGTAGTTGAAGAAGGCCATCCTGCCTCTGTTATGAAGTGACCTAAGAGAGTGCCCTCAGTTTGGACTCACAGTAATCAATGCCCTAGGCTTAAACCATTCTTTAGTTCATTACAGGCTTTCTTTTACTGGAAGAACTAGGTAGGTGGTTTTTCAACTAACTAAATTTTAAGGTTAGAATTCTTTCTTGAAAATGTATTTGTACTGCCTATGTTCTATTTTCAACCACATTGATCTCCGGGCAAATGTATTTTTTCTATTTGGTCACCAAGAATCCATCTTGACTTTAGGCCATGATCTTGGGGGCACAAACTAATTCATGTGGTTAGTTAGGCTTGAAATACTCTTAGCTCTGGTGCATCCCACAGCATTCTAGGGCTTTTCCTCAGCTTTGCTTCTGTCCATGTGGTTTCCTTCCTCCTGTCTATTTCTCAACAGTCAGTGCAGCAAGGGGGTCACAAGCATGCACGTGGGAGTTCAATGGTTGACTTCTAACTTTGACTTGGCCATTTAGTGAAGGCATGATCTTGTGTAATCTACTTGACCTCTCTAAGTCTCAACTGACTCATCTATAATGTGCAAATAAAAACAGCACATTCCTCAGAAGTTGTTGTGAGCATTAATTAGATGATGAATGAAAAATCCTTAGTAGACTCTAGCACATCCTGAGCACTCAAATAAACATAAGCTGTTATTTCTTGAAAAACACCACCTCACTTTCTTCTTCCCTTCAACCTTTCATGATATTCTTGTAAGGCTGATATCAGAGCCTACTAAATCGCCAACTGTTTCCACATCTTCACTTCTTTTCATCAGGGTGCAGTAAAAAGAGTGTGAATTTTGAAGTTAGGGAGACCTGGTTTAGAACTGTGGGTACTTAACTTACAGTGTGATTCCTGGTCACCTGTGGCCTTTAATTTTCTAAATATCAGTTTTTTTCAGGTATAGAGACAATAAAACCAACTTAAAGAGCTTATTGTGAAGATGATTAGGTGTTCTCATCCCTTCGATACCAATTATCAAGGTACTCAGCCCATAGTAGATCCTGCAATGAAAGTAAGCAATACACTCTTTCTTTGTATCTGAGTTTAAGATTTTACTTCCTCAGTCATCCCACTACCTTACCTTACCTTCTTCTCACCCCCTGCCTTACCAGAAAAGCCATATCTTCAAGTCTCATTCAAGAATAGATTAGTAGGAGATAAGAATCTGCCTGCCAATGCAGGGAACGAGGGTTCAGTCCCTGGTCCAGGAAGATTCTGCATGCCACAGAGCAACTGAGCCCATGAACCACAACCACTGAAGCCCGTGTACTTAGAGCCTATGTTCTGCAACAAGAGAAGCCACTGCAGTGAGAAGCCCACATACCACAACAAAGAACAGACCCAAACCTCAGCCCGAATCAGCCATAGGCAGACATATATCCCCTCCCTTTTGAACCTCCCTCCCATCTCCTGCCCCATCCCACCCCTCTAGGTGGATACAGAGCCCCTGTTTGAGTTTCCTGAGTCATATAGCAAATTCCCATTGGCTATCTGTTTTACCTATGGTAATGTAAGTTTCCATGTTATTCTCTCCATGCATCTCACCCTCTCCTCCCCTCTCCCCACGTCCATAAGTTTATTCTCTATGTCTGTTTCTATTCAATAAAAAATAAATTAACTTAAAAAAACAAAAGAATAGTCTCAGTTCACTGCAGCTACAGAAAGTCTGTGAGCAGCAATAAAGACCCAGCACAACTAAAAGTAAATAAATAAATAATAGCTTATAATTAAAAAAAGAGCAAATTAGTAGCATTGTTAAAAACTGAATTTGAATCCTGCTGCTGCTGCTGCTGCTGCTAAGTCACTTCAGTCATGTCCAATTCTATGCGACTCCATAGACAGTAGCCCACCAGGCTCCCTAGTCCCTGGGATTCTCCAGGCAAGAACACTGGAGTGGGTTGCCATTTCCTTCTCCAATGCATGAAAGTGAGAAGAGAAAGTGAATTTGCTCAGTCATGTCCGACTCTTACCGACCCCATGGACTGCAGCCTACCAGGCTCCTCCGTCCATGGGATTTTCCAGGCAAGAGTACTGGAGTGGGGTGCCATTGCCTTCTCCGGAATTTGAATCCTACTTTTCCCATATTTATGCTGGTAAATTTGGGTACAGTTTCTGACATTCTATTTTTCCTCTTCTTTATTTTTTATTTTTATTTTTAATTTATTTTGCTTTACAATACTGTATTGGTTTTGCCATACATTGACATGAATCAGCCATGGGTTTACATGAGTTCCCATCCTGAACCCTTCTCCCACCTCCCGCCCCATATCATCTCTCTGGATCATCCCTGTGCACAAGCCCCAAGCCTCCTGTATCCTGTATCCAACATAGACTGGAGATTCATTTCTTACCTGATAGTATACATGCTTCAATGCCATTCTCCCAAATAATCCCACCCTCTTCCTCTCCCACAGAGTCTAAAAGTCCGTTCTATACATCTGTGTCTCTTTTGCTGTCTCGCTTTCCTCTTCAATGTATGGCAAAACCAAAACAGTATTATAAAGCAAAATAAAATTAAAATTGAAATAAAAAAGCAGAAATAATGATAAGTACCCTTCAAAAGGCTTTTGTGGTTATCAAATTACGTTTACTTAGTATATTCCGAGCACCTGCCATGAGCCCGCTATTACGCTAGGTAGTGGGATTGAAACTGAGTCAGCTGGATAGTGTGTTTGTACAGTGCTGAGCACAGAGTTTGGTATCCAGAAAGCTTCAGCTGATAATGTCTGCTATCATCACCATCACCAGCATAATCATCATTATATCTGCATTATGCTATATAACTGTGGAATCATTCAATTACACTTTAGATCCTCTAGTCTCAGTCAAAATAAAGAAATCATTCTATCTTCTAAGGAAGGCTGGGGAATTGCTTTTCCACAGAGGTACTCATGATACATGATACATGATACATGATACACAAAACACCATGCAACAGTTAAAACCACAAGTAAGGTGAATTTTTAAAAGTCATTCTCACATATGATTGAGGTTGCAAATCATGGGTGTGGTAGTTAGTACCTGACTGAAGGGTAACTGTAGATTGTTTAATCCTAAGGGACAAATAATGTTTTAAATATTAAGTGACTGAACAGTAGGATGGAGAGATTATGGTATGTTCATACAGTGAAATGCTACATGGCATTGAAAAACAATGGGCTAAGATGAAAAACATCTTCCTAAAGGTAACAAAGTGGAAATCTCACAAATATTATGAGCAAAATAGGTCAGACAAAAAAGAATATGATAATGTATGGTTCAATTTACATCATGAACAAGACAGACAAACTTATCTATGGTGGTAGAATTAGAATGGAGAAGGCAATGGCACCCTACTCCAGTACTCTTGCCTGGTAGGCTGCAGTCCATGGGGTCGCAAAGAGTCGGGCACGACTGAAACAACTTAGCAGCAGCAGCAGCAGCAGCAGCAGCAGAAGTTGAATTGTGGTTATCTTTAGGGGAATAGGAATTGACTGGGAAGGGCACAAAGAAAACTTCTAGCTGATAAAAATCTTCTAGTTGATCTGCTACTGCTGCTGCTAAGTCACTTCAGTCGTGTCCGACTCTGTGTGACCCCATAGATGGCAGTCCACCAGGATCCCCCATCCCTGGGATTCTCCATGCAAGAACACTGGAGTGGGTTGCCATTTCCTTCTCCAATGCATGAAAGTGAAAAGTGAAAGGGAAGTCACTCAGTCACGTCCGACTCTTTGCAACCCCATGGACCGCAGCCCACCAGGCTCCTCCATCCATGGGATTTTCCAGGCAAGAGTGCTGGAGTGGGTAGGTGATGACAAATGATCTCTATTTCTTTCTTTCTCTTGTTCTAGCTCTGGCTCTCAGCAGCTTGATACATTTTATATATGTTAAAATGTATCCAGATGTTAACTGAAGATATATGCAAATTACTAGATGTAACATTGCATTTAGTGTTAATAGTGAGAACAGTGAAGTCGCGCAGTCGTGTCCGACTCTTTGCGACCCCGTGGACTGTAGCCCACCAGGCTGCTTCTTTGTCCATGGGATTCTCCAGGCAAGAATACTGGAATGGGTTGCCATTTCCTTCTCCAGGCGATCTTCCCAACCCAGGGATTGAACCCAGGTCTCCTGCATTACAGGCAGAGGCTTTAACCTCTGAACCACCAGGGAAGCCCAGTGTTAATAGTAATTCAGTTCAATTCAATTCAGTCACTCAGTCCTGCCTGACCACCAACTACCCAAGCTTGCTCAATCCATTGAGTTGGTGATGCTACACAACCATCTCATACTCTATCATCCCTTCTCCTCCCACCTTTGATCTTTCCCAGCATCAGGGTCTTTTCCAGTCAGTTTTTCCCATCAAGTGGCCAAAGTATTGGAGTTTCAGCTTTAGCATCAGTACTTCCAATGAATATTCAGGACTGATCTCCTTTAGGATTGACTGAGTTTGACCTCCTTGCAGTCCAAAGGACTCTCAAGAGTCTTTTCCAACACCACAGTTCAAAAGCATCTACTATTCAGTGCTCAGCTTTCTTTGTGGTCTCTCATATCCATACATGACTACTGGAAAAACCATAGCTTTGACTAGACAGACCTTTGTTGGCAAAGTAATGTCTCTGCTTTTTAATATGCTGCTTAGCATATTGGACAGCATACTGGTCATAGCTTTTCTTCCAAGGAGAAAGAGTCTTTTAATTTCATGGCTGCAGTCACCATCTGCATTGATTTTGGAGCCCAAGAAAAGAAAGTCTATCACTGTTTCCATTGTTTCCCCATCTATTGGCCATGAAGTGATGGGACTGGATGCCATGATCTTAGCTTTTTGAATGTTGAGTTTCATGCCATCTTTTGCACTCTCCNAAGAATACTGGAATGGGTTGCCATTTCCTTCTCCAGGCGATCTTCCCAACCCAGGGATTGAACCCAGGTCTCCTGCATTACAGGCAGAGGCTTTAACCTCTGAACCACCAGGGAAGCCCAGTGTTAATAGTAATTCAGTTCAATTCAATTCAGTCACTCAGTCCTGCCTGACCACCAACTACCCAAGCTTGCTCAATCCATTGAGTTGGTGATGCTACACAACCATCTCATACTCTATCATCCCTTCTCCTCCCACCTTTGATCTTTCCCAGCATCAGGGTCTTTTCCAGTCAGTTTTTCCCATCAAGTGGCCAAAGTATTGGAGTTTCAGCTTTAGCATCAGTACTTCCAATGAATATTCAGGACTGATCTCCTTTAGGATTGACTGAGTTTGACCTCCTTGCAGTCCAAAGGACTCTCAAGAGTCTTTTCCAACACCACAGTTCAAAAGCATCTACTATTCAGTGCTCAGCTTTCTTTGTGGTCTCTCATATCCATACATGACTACTGGAAAAACCACAGCTTTGACTAGACAGACCTTTGTTAGCAAAGTAATGTCTCTGCTTTTTAATATGCTGCTTAGCATATTGGACAGCATACTGGTCATAGCTTTTCTTCCAAGGAGAAAGAGTCTTTTAATTTCATGGCTGCAGTCACCATCTGCATTGATTTTGGAGCCCAAGAAAAGAAAGTCTATCACTGTTTCCATTGTTTCCCCATCTATTGGCCATGAAGTGATGGGACTGGATGCCATGATCTTAGCTTTTTGAATGTTGAGTTTCATGCCATCTTTTGCACTCTCCTCTTTCACTTTCATCAAGGGGTTCTTTAGTTCATCTTTGAGTCCATAATGGTGGTATCTTCTGCATATCTGAGGTTATTAATATTTTTCCCAGCAATCTTGATTCCAGCTTGTCCTTCATCCAGCCTGGCATTTTTCATGATGTACTCTGCATATAAGTTAAATAAACTGGGTGACAATATACAGCCTTGACACACTCCTTTCCCAATTTGGAACCAGTCTGCTATTCCATGTCTGGTTCTAGCTGTTGCTTCTTGACTTGAATACAGATTTCTAAGGAGGCAGGTAAAGTGGCCTGGTATTTCCATCTCTTTAAGAATTTTCTGCAGTTTGTTGTAATCCATACAGTCAAAGGCTTTGGCGTAGTCAATAGAGCAGAAGTAGATGTTTTTCTGGAACTCTCTTGCTTTTTCAATGATCCAACAGATATTGGCAATTTGACCTCTGGTTACTCTGCTTTTTCTAAATCCAGCTTGATCATCTGGAAGTTCATGGCTCATAAACTGTTGAAACCACAGTTGGAGAATTTTGAGCTTTACTTTGCTAGCGTGTGAGATGAGTGCAATTGTGTGCTAGCTTGAACATTCTTCTTTGGTATTACCTTTCTTTGAGATTGGAATGAAAACTGACCTTTTCCAGTCCTGTGGCTACTGCTGAGGTTTCCAAATTTGCTGGCATATTTGAGTGCAGCATTTTAACATCATCATCTTTTAGGACTTGAACTAGCTTAATTGGAACTCCATCACCTCCACTAGCTTTGTTCATAGTGATGCTTCCTAAGCCAACTTGACTTTTCACTCCAGGATGTCTGGCTCTAGATGAGTGATCACACCATCGTGGTTATTGGGGTCATTAAGGTCTCTATTGTATAGTTCTTCCATGTATTCTTGCCATCTCTTCTTAATATCTTCTGCTTCTGTTAGACCTACACTCTTTCTGTACTTTACTGTGTCAATCTTTGCGTGAAATATTCCCTTGGTATCTCTAATTTTCTTGAAGAGATTTCTAGTCTTTCCCATTCTATTGTTTTCCTCTATTTCTTTGCATTGATCACTGAAGAAGGCTTTCTTCCTTCTCCTTGCTGTTCTTTGGAACCCTGCATTCAGATGAGTATATCTTTCCTTTTTTTGTTGTTGTTGATGNGGACAAATACAAAAGCAGTCTTGGGCTTAAGGTGTACTGTCAATTATTCTTAAAGTGGATCAGCTGTATGTGGGTAAGTGTTCACTCTATGAGGCTCTTAGGTGTTTTCTCCTGGCGTTAGCAGTGACGTGCTGGAGTGCTGCACCTTGGTCTGAGATTAAATCGAAGAATGGCAATACAAGCAGGGCTCTAGTTTTCCAAGTTATTATTTGGGGCGGATGATAATGATGTTGGAAGTGCTGAGGCTGTGAAGGACCTAAGAGGAGAGCATGTCCAGCTTTGAGCACTTTCCGACTTACACATTTTAGCCTCGCCATCTTTTTCTTTATCTTTGGTTGATTTGGAGTAAGGAGCTGGTTCCCTGGCTCTGTCTCACTCCGCTCCTGGGGACAGGCCACGACCTGTGTAGAGTGCCTCTTGCTCTGTGAAGTCTGAAAGAGGAAAACGTTGATGGTCCAAACACTGTGTTGTAAGTGACCATGTGCGGGGAGAGTTCATTTCCCAGCTGGGCCCACAGCCATGGGGGTGGTGGGGAGGGTGGTGAGACCAGGCAGCTGTGAGACCTGTAAGGGAAAGGGAGGAGGTTACATAGAAAAGGCGCCCAGTAAATACAGCTCTTCTTTTTTACATAAGAGAGAAAGAGAGAGAAATAGTGGGTCATCCCAGACAGACAGGGAAAGGAGTGCAGCTGGGAAGGTGGGAAAGACAGAAACCAGCCGCTGAAGAGCACTGACTTGACAACCTCCAAATCACAATTAGGAGCCACTTCCTGGCCTCACATTTTCCACATAAACACTCGGGCGCTGGGCAGCGTTAATAGGCCCTGACTCCTGCGGGGAGCAGCTCCGGCCAAGCCCAGCCGCGATTGACGTCAAGGCCCAGCGTCTCAGAGGAATGTGCCCGCTCCCCGCGCTTCAGGGTCTGACCCTAACCTTTCCCAGATGTGCAACTGTTCTTCCTTCCAAACAGGGAGTTTCAACACTGGCCATTGTGTGCGCTCTCAGCCCCGTCCTGGAGCCAAAACAAAAGTCCCAGTTCCTGCGTTTCAGAACACGATTGTGCGCCCCCGGCCTTTCTCTCTGAGAGGCTGGGCCGTCCTGCTGGAGGCGGTCCCCGGGCCTGGGTCCCTGCTCTGCTCCTTATCTCGCCCCCAAGCTGCCTCCGCCGGCTGCCTCTCTGTGTCTGGCTGCGGAGCGCCGGGAGTCCCGGCAAGGGAGGGCCTTTAGGCTTGTGTTCCAGCTCCTCCCTCCTCCCGCCTGAAAGCCCTGCCTTTCCTGGCTCCAGGCACGCACGCTCTTTGCAGCTGAACTAACTTCTCCGTAGTAGGTGCTTGTGGCCCTGTGGCTTTGCCCCCTCTATTCAGCTTGCTGGATTGTCCTCTTCCCTTTCCCCTTTTTGACTTGGTGGACAGAGAGGCCTCATTCAGTTCTGAAGGCAGTGCAAGCTGGAAGCCTTTTCCTGGCCCCTTGTCTCCTGGTTTGAGTTGGCTGCTCTTTGTGGTTTTGCTGCCCTGCTTTATGTAGACTGCAGACTTTATGATTCTTGACACTGGGGGTTACTTTTTTCTCCCTGCTTATGTTTACGTTGGTTATTCGTGTGTCTCTTTCTCCAGCTAGATTGTAAGCCCTTCAAGAAGAAGGACATTTTGCTCATTTTTGGACTTCCCAAGTGGCACTAGTGGTAAAGAACCCACCTGCCAGTGCAGGAAACATAATGAGGGGTGGGTTCAATCCCTGGGTCCGGAAGATCCCCTGGAGGACAGCTGAGCAACCCACTCCAGTATTCTTGCCTTGGAAAATCTCATGGACAGAGGAGCCTGGAGGGCTACTGTCCATAGGGTAACAAAGAGTCGGATTTGACTGAAGTGACTTAGCATGCGTGCATAATAGGTATTTAATAAATATTTGTTGAGTGAATTAATACATGTGTCCAAGAACATGAGAACAACGATGATGCAATAGAAACCAGGTATCTTCGTGATCTTGGAAGAGTTAGCGTAGACAATGGCACCCCACTCCAGTGCTCTTGCCTGGAAAATCCCATGGATGGAGGAGCCTGGTGGGCTGCAGTCCATGGGGTCTCTGGTAGTCGGATATGACTGAGCGACTTCACTTTCACTTTTCACTTTCATGCATTGGAGAAGGAAATGGCTATCCACTCCAGTGTTCTTGCCTGGAGAATCCCAGGGACAGGGGAGCCTGGTGGGCTGCTACCTGTGGGGTTGCACAGAGTTGGACATGACTGAAGTGACTTAGCAGTAGCAGCAGTGTTGACAAAAGAGTGGAGCCTTGGTACCAGGCCTTGAAGATGAGCATGGGAAAAAACACAAAATTTATGCAATAGGGACAATTGCTTCTGCTAGTAGAGGTCCTTAACCTTGTCACTTCTTAAGTGCTTCACTGATTTGATCTCATTTTCTTCCTACAACATCCCTTTACCAAGTGGCTTGGGGAGTCTATAATCATTGTTTGTGTTATTTCAAGTTTCTAGACAATATAATTCTGTAGCCTGCAGTGGAGACATATTCCAAGGCCTCTCAACCCTTTGGAAAGCCCTAAATCCCTATGCTGCAGACCAAGTATACTATCTGTTACAAAGCAGCTGAACAAAGAATCTTGGCTTTAAAGTTACCTCTGTGGTTATTATGTGAAAACCAAATTTTCCCCTCCCTTCTGCACTCACAGTTACCAGTCCTTCTTTCCCCAAGCCTAAAACCCCTGATGGAAAATGAATATAGATAAGATGGTAACAGAGTTCACCTAGCAATCTGGGCATAATTAATCTGCCTTTCCCTCCAAAGATAAGGATGGATACTTAAGAAAGAACTACATATATCCATGCTAAGCTTCCATTTGTTGTAGCAAAATTCCCAATGGGAGTTCCCAAAGGGAATAACAATTTGCCTTCCCACCATCAGACTGGCGCCTCAGGGACAGACTCCTCAGGGAATCTGACCCTAAATGGGCAGAGCTCCAAGAAAGCACAGGGGAGATGTTGTTACAATGCTGTCACTTTAACAGCCAAGAGGCAGCTATCTCTTTCCTGGAGGTATACAATCATACGGGTGATTTCAGGACTTACGGCAGCTGTGAGGTTGGGGGGCACAGGGTATCTGCTTGTTATCATTTCAACAAGTGGAGTTAGGAGAAAAGTCCCCTTATCTTACTGTTTTCTGGAGGGAAAAACCAGAAGTGGTGATGTCTTTCCTCTAATCTGGAAATCTTTCTGGCTTTCCACTGGAAAAGGAAATTTCCACAGTGAGTTTTCGATTTGCTGCCTCTCTTGGGGCAGGAAGACATCTAATTTTAGTATAATTAAGAGCTAAATGGATTAGGCCCTTCAGAGTTGCTCAGGATTTCTGATTATGTGAAATAATTTATAAATTTTATAATATGACTATATATTATAATTATATTTATGTAATTATATACAAATATAAATTTTGGGAAATAGTTTTTAATTATGTAAATAATGTAAAAACCAGAGCTTTAATGCTCTATTGTTTCCATATTTCTATGCAGCCTACTTAAGAACTGCCTTCACCAAAATAGGATGGAGCGGTTTCTCAAAGTTATAGGGATTTTCCCAAGGAAACTGTGAACTGGTGAAGCTGGGAGCACTGTAGGAAATTTATATTTTCAGTCAGAAACAAAAGATGTATTTTGTTTTCCAGAAAACTCTTTTTTATTTTTCTTTAATATCAGTGCTGGGCTTAGGAATTTAATTACGAACATTTTCAAATCATGGAATAAGGTTTGCATT
>SJYW01039161.1:1358537-1402337 GCA_006410735.1 Raphicerus campestris
TTTTGACTTGGTGGACAGAGAGGCCTCATTCAGTTCTGAAGGCAGTGCAAGCTGGAAGCCTTTTCCTGGCCCCTTGTCTCCTGGTTTGAGTTGGCTGCTCTTTGTGGTTTTGCTGCCCTGCTTTATGTAGACTGCAGACTTTATGATTCTTGACACTGGGGGTTACTTTTTTCTCCCTGCTTATGTTTACGTTGGTTATTCGTGTGTCTCTTTCTCCAGCTAGATTGTAAGCCCTTCAAGAAGAAGGACATTTTGCTTATTTTTGGACTTCCCAAGTGGCACTAGTGGTAAAGAACCCACCTGCCAGTGCAGGAAACATAATGAGGGGTGGGTTCAATCCCTGGGTCCGGAAGATCCCCTGGAGGACAGCTGAGCAACCCACTCCAGTATTCTTGCCTTGGAGAATCTCATGGACAGAGGAGCCTGGAGGGCTACTGTCCATAGGGTAACAAAGAGTCGGATTTGACTGAAGTGACTTAGCATGCGTGCATAATAGGTATTTAATAAATATTTGTTGAGTGAATTAATGCATGTGTCCAAGAACATGAGAACAACGATGATACAATAGAAACCAGGTATCTTCGTGATCTTGGAAGAGTTAGCGTAGACAATGGCACCCCACTCCAGTGCTCTTGCCTGGAAAATCCCATGGATGGAGGAGCCTGGTGGGCTGCAGTCCATGGGGTCTCTGGTAGTCGGATATGACTGAGCGACTTCACTTTCACTTTTCACTTTCATGCATTGGAGAAGGAAATGGCTATCCACTCCAGTGTTCTTGCCTGGAGAATCCCAGGGACAGGGGAGCCTGGTGGGCTGCTACCTGTGGGGTTGCACAGAGTTGGACATGACTGAAGTGACTTAGCAGTAGCAGCAGTGTTGACAAAAGAGTGGAGCCTTGGTACCAGGCCTTGAAGATGAGCATGGGAAAAAACACAAAATTTATGCAATAGGGACAATTGCTGCTGCTAATAGAGGTCCTTAACCTTGTCACTTCTTAAGTGCTTCACTGATTTGATCTCATTTTCTTCCTACAACATCCCTTTACCAAGTGGCTTGGGGAGTCTATAATCATTGTTTGTGTTATTTCAAGTTTCTAGACAATATAATTCTGTAGCCTGCAGTGGAGACATATTCCAAGGCCTCTCAACCCTTTGGAAAACCCTAAATCCCTATGCTGCAGACCAAGTATACTATCTGTTACAAAGCAGCTGAACAAAGAATCTTGGCTTTAAAGTTACCTCTGTGGTTATTATGTGAAAACCAAATTTTCCCCTCCCTTCTGCACTCACAGTTACCAGTCCTTCTTTCCCCAAGCCTAAAACCCCTGATGGAAAATGAATATAGATAAGATGGTAACAGAGTTCACCTAGCAATCTGGGCATAATTAATCTGCCTTTCCCTCCAAAGATAAGGATGGATACTTAAGAAAGAACTACATATATCCATGCTAAGCTTCCATTTGTTGTAGCAAAATTCCCAATGGGAGTTCCCAAAGGGAATAACAATTTGCCTTCCCACCATCAGACTGGCGCCTCAGGGACAGACTCCTCAGGGAATCTGACCCTAAATGGGCAGAGCTCCAAGAAAGCACAGGGGAGATGTTGTTACAATGCTGTCACTTTAACAGCCAAGAGGCAGCTATCTCTTTCCTGGAGGTATACAATCATACGGGTGATTTCAGGACTTACGGCAGCTGTGAGGCTGGGGGGCACAGGGTATCTGCTTGTTATCATTTCAACAAGTGGAGTTAGGAGAAAAGTCCCCTTATCTTACTGTTTTCTGGAGGGAAAAACCAGAAGTGGTGATGTCTTTCCTCTAATCTGGAAATCTTTCTGGCTTTCCACTGGAAAAGGAAATTTCCACAGTGAGTTTTCGATTTGCTGCCTCTCTTGGGGCAGGAAGACATCTAATTTTAGTATAATTAAGAGCTAAATGGATTAGGCCCTTCAGAGTTGCTCAGGATTTCTGATTATGTGAAATAATTTATAAATTTTATAATATGACTATATATTATAATTATATTTATGTAATTATATACAAATATAAATTTTGGGAAATAGTTTTTAATTATGTAAATAATGTAAAAACCAGAGCTTTAATGCTCTATTGTTTCCATATTTCTATGCAGCCTACTTAAGAACTGCCTTCACCAAAATAGGATGGAGCGGTTTCTCAAAGTTATAGGGATTTTCCCAAGGAAACTGTGAACTGGTGAAGCTGGGAGCACTGTAGGAAATTTATATTTTCAGTCAGAAACAAAAGATGTATTTTGTTTTCCAGAAAACTCTTTTTTATTTTTCTTTAATATCAGTGCTGGGCTTAGGAATTTAATTACGAACATTTTCAAATCATGGAATAAGGTTTGCATTTCTTTAAACTTTCATTGACTGATACTTCTGAGGTAACAAAAGCAAGAAAATGATGGGAAAAAGTAAAAATAATCCCCAGCCAAATCAGATAGAGAAACAAGAGGAGGAGAGGGGAGAACACACACTTGCTGACATTCCACAAAGGAAGGAGGAGACCTAGGAAAGTAAAGCTGTCCTATTACTTCCCCAGGCAGGAAGCTATTGCTGACTTAATTTCATGGGTACAAGGAAGAGTAAAATCAACACATTATGGTTCTGATGAGAGATTTAACTCTCATCATCTAATGTTTGCGAAAAACATTCCACCCCAGTGATGAGGAGGTGGAAAAGAACAATGAAACTTATCAGTGCTGCTTATGGATTATGGTCTCCAAATTACTGTTTCTAATAAGCACTTAGGGTGTGCCTCCTGTGTGCAAAGTATGGGCATTTGTATGAACTCAGTAATCCTGAGTTCTAAGGGAGACCAGTAGAACTCTTGAATGAGTTCTTCTTGCCTTAAGGTTCCAAACTGCTGCATAACTGAATCATGTTTTTATTGTCCTTTTGTGTGAAAGAGAGTTTCCCAGGTGGCACAAGTGGTAAAGAATCTGCCTGCCAATGCAGGAGAGATGAGAGATGCATGTTCAATCCCTGGGTCAGGAAGATCCCCTGGAGAAGGAAATGGCAACCCACTCCAGTATTCTTGCCTGAGAAATCCCATGGACAGAGGCGTCTGGTGAGCTACAGTCCACGGAGTTGCAGAGTCAGACATGACTAAGCATGCAAAAGCACGTGTGGTAGGCTTCTTCTCTTGCCTCTCTCTCTTTCCTCCTTTCTAACTTCCTAATTTCCTTTTTTTTTTCCCCTACCCATCCTCACCATCCTTCTCTCTTTTTCATTCTCACCATTATCAAATTAAGGAAATTGCTAAGGCTTTTAAAAATTATTTAAATATTATTAAATTTTATAACATTTTTCATCTATTAAGGTGATTATATTGTTTTATATTTCTTTATTCTCTTAATTTGAGGGAATCACATTGGTTGACTTTTATTTTTTTAACTAGTTAATTTATTTTAATTGGAGGCGAATTGCTTTACAATATAGTGATGGTTTTTGCCACACATCAACATGAGTCCCTTATCCTGAACCCCTCTCCTACTTTCCTTCCCACCTCATCCCTCTGGGTTGTCCCAGAGCACTGGCTTTGAGTGCCCTGCTTCATGCATAGAACTTGCACTGATCATCTGTTTTATATATGGTAATATACATATTTCAGTGCTATTCTCACAAATCATGTTGCGTGACTTTTAAATGGATGAACTAACTGTGTACTCCTGGTTTAAACACAATCTAGTTTTCTTTTTGTGTATTTGCTGGATATGGCTATGATTCTTTTTAGGGTGTTTACATCTTGGTCGTAAGAGATTAGCCTACGAATTTCCTTTTTTAAGGCCTTAGCACATTTAATTTAGTATCACTATTACGAAGATCTTCCTTGACTTACAGTAGGGTTACATTCTAATATATGTATTGTGAATTGAAAAAATTGTAAGCAAAAAATGCATTTAAATTTTCCTAATCTACTCAACATCATAGCTTAGCTCAGTTTATCCTAAATGTGCTCAGAACGCGTATATTAACCTAGAATTGAGCAAAATCATCTAACAGAAAGCCTATTTTATAGTAAAGTACTGAATAGCTCGTGGAATTTATTGAATACTGTACTGAAGCATGGAAAGTGTAATTGCTGTACGTGTTTTGGTTGTTTACTTGTCGTGACCATGTGACTAACTGGGAGGTGTGACTCTGCCCTGCCCAGCATTGCTAGAGAGTATTTACCGCATATCAGAGGCCCAGGAAGAGATCAAAAGTCAACATTTAAAGTATGATTTCTACTGAGTGTATGCTGCTTTTGCACCATCCTAAAGTGAAAACCACTGTTAGTCAAAACATTAAGTCAAGGACTGTCCTGGCTTCAAAAATGAGTTTAAAATTATTTCATTTTTCCCTGTTCTCTGGAAGAGTTTGGCTAATATTAGTTTTGTTTCTTCAATGTTTGGAAGAATTATCTGGTGAGGTCATCTGGACCTCAAGTCTTTCTTTATCCACTAATAAGTATTCAATTTCTTTAATGAGTAAATGATTCATAGTTTCTATATCATCCTGTATTATTTTTGAAAAACTATATCTTCTTGTACTAGTTTGTATGGTATAAATGTATTTATTTTTAGGGATAGGTTCATATTAGTTAAAAATTTAATGTATTGGCATAAAGTTATTTGTATGTTATCTAATAGACACATTTAATGCTGTGTATTTCTCTCTGATATGTCTTCATTTTCATCATACACATTCTGATATGTCATATTTTTAGTTGTATTTGTTTCAAAATATATTCAAAATATATTTTTTCTAATTTCTATTGTGATTTATATTATGATCTACTGATTATTTAGAAATAAATTGTTTAATTTCCAGACAGATGGAGATTTTGTTATGTATTCAAAGAACACACTCTAGATTACTAAATTATTTGAGGCTTGCTTTATAAACCAGGATGCTGCATTTTTAGTCAAATTTCCAGTGTATTTTTGGATTTGTAAATGTTAAGCAAATGTAAAGTCTTGTCAATTTTGGTATTATTTAGTCTGAGGCTAAATTATGAGGTTATATAAATCAAGAATTGTTGCCTGTTGAACTAAAGTTTTTATCATTAAGCAATGTCCATTTTATCTTTTTAAAAATAATGTCCACTTTTACTATTTTTATAGTTCTTCAGTTTGATTTGGGTAATGTTGCTACAGTCCGTCTTTTAAATGGAATATTTAGTCAATTTACTGTTGTCATTTATAATTTGAACTTCTTTTTCTTTTAACTTTGTCTTACTACCATTAAAGTTTTTTTTCCAATTTTATTGTGTCTTTTATTATTTAAGCTTCTTTTTATTCCTTAATTTTTCTTTGCATTAACATCGCTATATAACCCCATTATGACACAATGCTAGCTTATTTCATATAGTGGTTCTGTATTTCCTGTTATCTCATTATATTGTCAAAATCCAGACCAATGTCTCAAACTTTTTGGGCTAAGAACCTCTTTATATTCTGAAAAAATATTTAGAATTTCAAAGACTTTTGTTTACAGAAGTTATATCTATTAAAGTGTATTATATTAAAAATGTGAATTAAAAATATTTCTGACCAATCATAAATAAATGCAAGGTCTTTTATACACTGTGAAAGATAGTGGAACGCTGAATAACCTGCACTAATTTGGGCTGTTGCAAACTAAGGTCTACCCTTAGTTTTATCAAACTAAGGTCTGATAAACTAGTCAATATTCCAGGGGAAATGAACTCACAAGCCAAAATAACAAGACACTTGAGTAGCATAACTATTTCAAATGAATATAACTTGTGAATATAACACACAAAAAAATAGATAGCACGATTATCTCTTTTACTATTTTTGGTTAGTAAAAATAGTAAAAAGGATAATAGAAGTTATTAGCAATTTGAAATAAAACCAAGATAATATAAAAAGGTCCAAGTAGGAATACTAAATATGGGAAGATACTAGTTAAACTAATGACTATAAGTGAAAGGACCTGTCCTTGGTGTCTGGAGTGCTGTGAAGGAGAAAGCCAGGCATGGGATGCCCATCAGTTATTTCTGACTGGTCAGGGCTTCATTCTTTGCTCACGAAGAAACATCCTTAGACCATAAAATGTAATCAACCCTAGGAGTTTGGAAGGAGGATTTATGTTCAAGGTCAGTCTTTGCTTGTTGTTCTTAGAACCCCGCAAGTACCTATTTTGTGTAGAGTCTTGTTTGCATCACTTAGAACTGGACCACAGCTGAGAGCCACAAGTAGGAAAACAGAAAGTGTTTATCCTGAAGCGATAACAGAGCAGAGCTGAACAGGTGGCCAGATGTTTCTATTTCATTGTGTCCACCCAAAGTACAGTTCTGGCTTCTATTAAACCCCATCCATATACCATTCAAAATAGCATGATTCCAGGTCTCCTGGAAATTTCTTTGTGTTTTCCCTTTGTAGTTCCCTGGGGAAGGAAGTCAGCTTTCATACTGGTTAAGTGCCTTGATCCTAATCCTAGTTCTAACTTTTCCCAAGAGTATCATCTTGGATAAGTTACTTTATTTCTCTTTAGTTTTAATATCCATACAATGGTACTAATATGTAACAACATAAATAGAAATATAAAGATTAGAAAAAAAATGTATATGCAGTAGTTAGCATTGTTACTGATACAAAGCATACACTTAATAAACTATAGCTGTTGCTATATTACTGCTGTTGTAACTGTTGTTATGACTGATCACTAGAGCTGAACCTACTTTTCTATTCTGCAATGGAATGTTCTGCCTAATGGAGTGTAATGTTGCTGTGCATATACTGTAAAAAAGTCTTTATTGTATTTTGAATCACATCACTGAGATTGTCTATGGGGTCATATATATGTGGTTAGTAAGGATTTGGGGGTCTGGGTGCAGGAAAGGAGATGTGGCTCATAGAAGTCTCACTGAAGGGAAGTAACTGACCCTTGTAACATGCTGGAGAAACAGCAGGCAGGGGATGGATGGCCAGCCACCTCGTACCCGAGGCCAGGGGCGGTGGCTGGAAAGAGCAACCCACATCCAAGAGTGGTGGCTGCGCTGGCACAAGAGGGCCTAGAGGAGCTATCCCAGGTTGAAGGTCAGGAAGGGTGGTGATGAGGAGACACCCTTCATCCAAGGTAAGGAGCAGTGGCTGTGCTTTGCTGAAGCAGCTGTGAAGAGATACCCCACACCCAAGGTAAGAGAAACCCAAGTAAGATGGTAGTTGTTGCAAGAGGGCATCAGAAGAAAGACACACTGAAACCATACTCACAGAAAACTAGTCAATCTAATCATGCTAAGACCACAGCCTTGTCTAACTCAACNATGTGACCCTGTAATCCCACCCAGGGGATATATCATGAGGAAAACATAATCTGGAAGGATACATGGACCTCAGTATTCATTAGCTGTTTACAATATCCAAAGCATCAAAGCTACATAAAGGTCCGTCAATGGAGGGCTGGATAAAGAAGATGTGGTACATGTATATAAAGGAATGTTACTCAGCCATTAAAAGAAGTGAAATAATGCCATTTGCAGCAACAAGGATGGACCCAGAGCGTGCCATACTGAGTGAAGTAAGTCAAATAGAGAAGGAGAAATATTGTATGACATCCCTTATATGTAGAATCTAAAAAGAAATAAGACAAATGAGCTTACTTACAAAACAGCAAGAGAGACTCACAGACTTAGAAAAACAACCTATGGTTGCCTGGGGTAGGGGGGAAGGGACTGTTATGGAGTTTGGGAAGGTCATGTACACAGTGGGTCATGTACACAGTCATGACCCATTCAAAATGGGTCAACATCAAGGACACTCAATGTTATGTGCCAACCTGGATGAAAGAGGGGTTTGGGGGAGAATGGATGCGTGCATATACATGGCTGAGTCCCTTTGCTGTTTACTTGAAACTATCACAACACTGTTAATGGACTATAAATGAGTGTTAGTCACTCAGTCTTGTCTGACTCTTTGCGAGCACACGGACTATAGCCCGCCAGGCCCCTCTGTCCATGGAATTCTCCAGGCAAGAATACTGGAGTGGATAGCCATTCCCTTCTCCAGGGGATCTTCCCAACCCAGAATTGAATCCCGGTCTCCTGCATTGCAGGCAGATTCCTTACCATCTGAGCCACCAGGGAAGCCCAATTCCCAATACAAAATAAAAGTTTAAAGTTTGAAAGAAAAGTTCATTTGTATCATGCTTTAGATTCTACATATAAGTGATATGGGGAAGGAAATGGCAATCCACTCCAGTACTCTTGCCTGGAAAATTCCATGGATGGAGGAGCCTGGTAGGCTACAGTCCACTGAGGTCTCAGAGAGTCGGACACAACTAAGCGACTTCACTTTCTTTCTATAGTTCCTTTTGGAGAAGGAAATGGCAACCCACTCCAGTGTTCTTGCCTGGAGAATCCCACGGACGGAGGGGCCTGGTGGGCTACAGTCTATGGGGTTGTAAAGAGTCAGATATGACTAAGCAACTAACACACACGCACACATAAGTGATATATAACATTTGTCTTTTTCTTTCCAACATACTTCATTTAAAATGATAATCTACAGGTCCATCCATGTTTCTGCTCATAGCAATATTTCATTCTTTTTTTGGGCTTAGTATTTAATACTTTGCCTTTTGAGTGTTGCAGTCAATAAAGTGATATTATATATCACAGAGTGGTTTTGCTTGTGCTTGGGTTATTAAAGGATATAAATGTGTTCATTCTTAGGGTGACAAGTCTTGAGAAGCTGATCATGAGATATGAAGAATATTCTGCAAAAAGCAGATACAGTCTCAGATGGTTGACTGAGGTGACAAGAGAGAAACAGGTTGGACTATGAAATGTCCCAGTGCGCTTTGGGGATGCTCAGAAATACTTGGAGTGAGGAACCTGGTAAAAGGCTGAGAAGGACAGGAGATAGATAAATTATGCCTGACATCATAGAAAATTTTGACTCAATATAGAGAAAATGTGACTTACTATATAAACTGTGGCTGTGCTATAGATGCAGATCCTCCACATCACAGCATTTGTTCTAAACCCTCTTGGCTAACATCATCCCCACACAGCTCTTTGTACCTGCTAGTTTCAGGACAAGTGCCTGTTGCCTCCCCTGCTGCTTGGAGGGCTCCTGAAGGCAGTTCTTTTGATCTCATACCACTAGATTTGTCAGTTCCCTGCCTTGAGCTCTCAGCCACCACTACAGTCAGCAGCAGAGACTTCTGAAGGGGATCTGGCAAGAATACAGTGGCTACAACCACCGCCCAGCCTCAGCAACATATGTCCTCAATTTCTCTCTTCTCTGGGTGGGTATGGGGTGGGAAGCAAAGAAAATAAGTCTGCTGATTTCTTAAACTCATACATATTTATTCTTGAAGCATATGCTTCTTTTCTCCCTCAGGGCTAATGAAATCTGCTTAGAGCTTTCATTTCCACATCTAAAATGATACAGTTCATTTCTTATCATTCACTGAGGAATGACCAGTTGCTGGTGGGTCAGTGAACTCCCAAACGGGGTAAAAATGGAGCTGATTCTCTTTTGAAAATGCCAGGAAACCTTCCCTTATGCCTAAATATGACCCCAGGAAACCTGAATTCTTTAGTTACATTCTCCCAAGTTCACTAATTGCTTCGGGAAGCCACTTGGAGCAAACTCTGTCTGAGCAATTCAAAGGAGTTTGGCTGCCTCTGGGGTCGCTTCTATAAACTCACAAATTCTTCAGACCTCATAAATTCCAATGAGGGTGAACAAAGCAAGCCCCTCTTCTTTGGGGACAGACCCTGCTCCCTTCCACCCTAAGTAGTGGCTCTCCCAGCCTTTGTTATGGCTTCTTTGGAACTCTGTACATAGCAACCAGGGCAGGAGGTGAAACTGCCTCTCCATATTAAATATGATGCCATCAAGCTGTTACTGTCAGTTACTGCCATTAAAATGACAGCTGTTAATCTGTCCTCAGTGGAAAGAGATGACCTCCTCTCTCTTCCTGCTTCTCAAAAATAACAATCTTTTCCCTCTATCCTGATCACAAAATGCATAACTGACCTAGAGGGACACTCTGAGAATTTTCCCAGGCACGATCCACCAGCAGGCTCAGAGTCATGAACTTGAAGACATAAACTTACCAGGCTCTCGTGGAGTCACACTGAGGCTCCACCCTTCACACCCTTCCCCTAAGCTATCCCAGTGGTTGGGCTCTGCAGTAAGACAAGTTTCTCCCTTCAGGGAATACTGCCCCACACCTCCTGCAACAAGTGAGGGAGCTGTCCTATAGAGACACGTGTGTGTGAGGGGGGCATGCGCATGCATGCTTCCTTGTTCGCATGTGCACAGGGTTTTTGTGTGTGCATATAATGGGCATATGTGAGTTTTTGTGTGCACGTGTGTCATGTCATGTCCAACTCTTTGAAACCCCATGGACTGCAGCATGCCAGGCTTCCATTACCAACTCCCAGAGCTTGCTCAAATTCACGTCCATTAAATGGGTGATGCCATCCAACCATCTCATCCTCTGTCGTCCCCTTCTTCTCCTGCCTTCAATCTTTCCCAACATCAGGGTCTTCTCCAATGAGTCAGTTCTTTGCATCAGGTGGTCAAAGTATTAGAGTTTCCACTTCAGCATCAGTCCTTCCAATGAATATTCAGGACTTGAGGATTGACTGCTTTGATCTCCCTGCAGTCCAATGGACTCTCAAGAGTCTTCTCCAATACCACAGTTCAAAAGCATCAATTCTTTGGTGTTCAGCTTTCTTTATAGTCCAACTCTCACATCCAAACATGACCACTGGAAAAACTATAGCTTTGACTAGCTGGACCTTTGTTGACAAAGTAATGTCTCTGTTTTTTAATATGCTGTCTAGGTTGGTCATAGCTTTTCTACCAAGGAGCAAAAACGTCTTTTAATTTCATGACTGCAGTTGTGATCTGCAGTGATTTTGGAGCGCCCTGCCCCAAATAAACTCTCTCACTATGTCTACTGTTTCCCCATCTATTTGCCATGAAGTGATGGGACCAGATGCCATGATCTTAGTTTTCTGAATGTTGAGCTTTAAGTCAACTTTTCACTCTCCTCTTTCACTTTGATCAAGAGGCTCTTTAGTTCTTCATCACTTTCTGCCATAAGGATGGTGTCACCTGCATATGTGAGGTTATTGATATTTCTCCCAGCAATCTTGATTCCAGCTTGTGCTTCATCCAGCCCAGCATTTCTCATGATGTACTCTGCATATAAGTTAAATAAGCAGGGTGACAATATACAGTCTTGACNAACAAAGTTTCATCTAGTCAAGGCTATGGTTTTTCCAGTGGTCATGTATGGATGTGAGAGTTGGACAATAAAGAAAGCTGAATGCTGAAGAATGCTTGAGATGGTGTGGAGAGAAGGGAATCCTCCTACACTGTTGGTGGGAATATAAATTGGTACATCCACTATGGAGAAGAGTATGGAGGTTCCTTAATAAACCATTGTTAGAGCTACCATGTGACCCTGTAATCCCACCCAGGGGATATATCATGAGGAAAACATAATCTGGAAGGATACATGGACCTCAGTATTCATTAGCTGTTTACAATATCCAAGACATCAAAGCTACATAAAGGTCCGTCAGTGGAGGGCTGGATAAAGAAGATGTGGTACATGTATATAAAGGAATGCTACTCAGCCATTAAAAGAAGTGAAATAATGCCATTTGCAGCAACAAGGATGGACCCAGAGTGTGCCATACTGAGTGAAGTAAGTCAAATAGAGAAGGAGAAATATTGTATGACATCCCTTATATGTAGAATCTAAAAAGAAATAAGACAAATGAGCTTACTTACAAAACAGCAAGAGAGACTCACAGACTTAGAAAAACAACCTATGGTTGCCTGGGGTAGGGGGGAAGGGACTATTATGGAGTTTGGGAAGGTCATGTACACAGTGGGTCATGTATACAGTCATGACCCATTCAAAATGGGTCAACATCAAGGACACTCAATGTTATGCCCCAACCTGGATGAAAGAGGGGTTTGGGGGAGAATGGATATGTGCATATACATGGCTGAGTCCCTTTGCTGTTTACTTGAAACTATCACAACACTGTTAATGGACTATAAATGAGTGTTAGTCACTCAGTCTTGTCTGACTCTTTGCGAGCACACGAACTATAGCCCTCCAGGCCCCTCTGTCCATGGAATTCTCCAGGCAAGAATACTGGAGTGGATAGCCATTCCCTTCTCCAGGGGATCTTCCCAACCCAGAATTGAATCCCGGTCTCCTGCATTGCAGGCAGATTCCTTACCATCTGAGCCACCAGGGAAGCCCAATTCCCAATACAAAATAAAAGTTTAAAGTTTGAAAGAAAAGTTCATTTGTATCATGCTTTAGATTCTACATATAAGTGATATGGGGAAGGAAATGGCAATCCACTCCAGTACTCTTGCCTGGAAAATTCCATGGATGGAGGAACCTGGTAGGCTACAGTCCACTGAGGTCTCAGAGAGTCAGACACAACTAAGCGACTTCACTTTCTTTCTATAGTTCCTTTTGGAGAAGGAAATGGCAACCCACTCCAGTGTTCTTGCCTGGAGAATCCCACGGACGGAGGGGCCTGGTGGGCTACAGTCTATGGGGTTGTAAAGAGTCAGATATGACTAAGCAACTAACACACACGCACACATAAGTGATATATAACATTTGTCTTTTTCTTTCCAACATACTTCATTTAAAATGATAATCTACAGGTCCATCCATGTTTCTGCTCATAGCAATATTTCATTCTTTTTTTGGGCTTAGTATTTAATACTTTGCCTTTTGAGTGTTGCAGTCAATAAAGTGATATTATATATCACAGAGTGGTTTTGCTTGTGCTTGGGTTATTAAAGGATATAAATGTGTTCATTCTTAGGGTGACAAGTCTTGAGAAGCTGATCATGAGATATGAAGAATATTCTGCAAAAAGCAGATACAGTCTCAGATGGTTGACTGAGGTGACAAGAGAGAAACAGGTTGGACTATGAAATGTCCCAGTGCGCTTTGGGGATGCTCAGAAATACTTGGAGTGAGGAACCTGGTAAAAGGCTGAGAAGGACAGGAGATAGATAAATTATGCCTGACATCATAGAAAATTTTGACTCAATATAGAGAAAATGTGACTTACTATATAAACTGTGGCTGTGCTATAGATGCAGATCCTCCACATCACAGCATTTGTTCTAAACCCTCTTGGCTAACATCATCCCCACACAGCTCTTTGTACCTGCTAGTTTCAGGACAAGTGCCTGTTGCCTCCCCTGCTGCTTGGAGGGCTCCTGAAGGCAGTTCTTTTGATCTCATACCACTAGATTTGTCAGTTCCCTGCCTTGAGCTCTCAGCCACCACTACAGTCAGCAGCAGAGACTTCTGAAGGGGATCTGGCAAGAATACAGTGGCTACAACCACCGCCCAGCCTCAGCAACATATGTCCTCAATTTCTCTCTTCTCTGGGTGGGTATGGGGTGGGAAGCAAAGAAAATAAGTCTGCTGATTTCTTAAACTCATACATATTTATTCTTGAAGCATATGCTTCTTTTCTCCCTCAGGGCTAATGAAATCTGCTTAGAGCTTTCATTTCCACATCTAAAATGATACAGTTCATTTCTTATCATTCACTGAGGAATGACCAGTTGCTGGTGGGTCAGTGAACTCCCAAACGGGGTAAAAATGGAGCTGATTCTCTTTTGAAAATGCCAGGAAACCTTCCCTTATGCCTAAATATGACCCCAGGAAACCTGAATTCTTTAGTTACATTCTCCCAAGTTCACTAATTGCTTCGGGAAGCCACTTGGAGCAAACTCTGTCTGAGCAATTCAAAGGAGTTTGGCTGCCTCTGGGGTCGCTTCTATAAACTCACAAATTCTTCAGACCTCATAAATTCCAATGAGGGTGAACAAAGCAAGCCCCTCTTCTTTGGGGACAGACCCTGCTCCCTTCCACCCTAAGTAGTGGCTCTCCCAGCCTTTGTTATGGCTTCTTTGGAACTCTGTACATAGCAACCAGGGCAGGAGGTGAAACTGCCTCTCCATATTAAATATGATGCCATCAAGCTGTTACTGTCAGTTACTGCCATTAAAATGACAGCTGTTAATCTGTCCTCAGTGGAAAGAGATGACCTCCTCTCTCTTCCTGCTTCTCAAAAATAACAATCTTTTCCCTCTATCCTGATCACAAAATGCATAACTGACCTAGAGGGACACTCTGAGAATTTTCCCAGGCACGATCCACCAGCAGGCTCAGAGTCATGAACTTGAAGACATAAACTTACCAGGCTCTCGTGGAGTCACACTGAGGCTCCACCCTTCACACCCTTCCCCTAAGCTATCCCAGTGGTTGGGCTCTGCAGTAAGACAAGTTTCTCCCTTCAGGGAATACTGCCCCACACCTCCTGCAACAAGTGAGGGAGCTGTCCTATAGAGACACGTGTGTGTGAGGGGGGCATGCGCATGCATGCTTCCTTGTTCGCATGTGCACAGGGTTTTTGTGTGTGCATATAATGGGCATATGTGAGTTTTTGTGTGCACGTGTGTCATGTCATGTCCAACTCTTTGAAACCCCATGGACTGCAGCATGCCAGGCTTCCATTACCAACTCCCAGAGCTTGCTCAAATTCACGTCCATTAAATGGGTGATGCCATCCAACCATCTCATCCTCTGTCGTCCCCTTCTTCTCCTGCCTTCAATCTTTCCCAACATCAGGGTCTTCTCCAATGAGTCAGTTCTTTGCATCAGGTGGTCAAAGTATTAGAGTTTCCACTTCAGCATCAGTCCTTCCAATGAATATTCAGGACTTGAGGATTGACTGCTTTGATCTCCCTGCAGTCCAATGGACTCTCAAGAGTCTTCTCCAATACCACAGTTCAAAAGCATCAATTCTTTGGTGTTCAGCTTTCTTTATAGTCCAACTCTCACATCCAAACATGACCACTGGAAAAACTATAGCTTTGACTAGCTGGACCTTTGTTGACAAAGTAATGTCTCTGTTTTTTAATATGCTGTCTAGGTTGGTCATAGCTTTTCTACCAAGGAGCAAAAACGTCTTTTAATTTCATGACTGCAGTTGTGATCTGCAGTGATTTTGGAGCGCCCTGCCCCAAATAAACTCTCTCACTATGTCTACTGTTTCCCCATCTATTTGCCATGAAGTGATGGGACCAGATGCCATGATCTTAGTTTTCTGAATGTTGAGCTTTAAGTCAACTTTTCACTCTCCTCTTTCACTTTGATCAAGAGGCTCTTTAGTTCTTCATCACTTTCTGCCATAAGGATGGTGTCACCTGCATATGTGAGGTTATTGATATTTCTCCCAGCAATCTTGATTCCAGCTTGTGCTTCATCCAGCCCGGCACTTCTCATGATGTACTCTGCATGTAAGTTAAATAAGCAGGGTGACAATATACAGCATTGACATATTCCTTTCCCAATTTGAAACCAGTCTGTTGCTAGATGGTCCACTTCTTGACCTGCACACAGATTTCTCAGGAGGCAGGTAAGTGGTCTGTTATTCCCATCACTTTCAGAATTTTCCACAGTTTATTGTGATCCACACTGTCAAAGGCTTTGGCATAGTCACTAAAGCAGAAATAGAACTGGAACTCTCTTGCTTTTTTGATGATCCAACAGATGTCGGCAATTTGATCTCTAATTCTTCTGCCTTTTCTAAATCCAGCATGAACATCTGGAATTTATGATTCACATACTGTTGAAACTTGGCTTGGAGAATTTTGAGTATTACTTTACTAGCATGTGAGATGAGTGCAGTTGTGTGGCAGTTTGAATATTCTTTGGCATTGCCTTTCTTTGGGATTGGAATGAAAACTGACTTTTTTCCAGTCTGTAGCCACTGCTGAGTTTTCCAAATTTGCTGGCATATTGCGTGAAGCACTTTCACAGAATCATCTTTTAGGATTGGAAATAGCTCAACTGGAATTCTATCACCTCCACTAGCTTTGTTTGTGGTGATCCTTCCTAAGGCCCACTTGCCTTCACATCCCAGGATGTCTGGATCTAGGTGAGTGATCACATTGTCATGGTTATCTGGGTGATGAAGGTCTTCTTTTTACAGTTCTTTTGTGTATTCTTGCCACCTCTTCTTAATATCTTCTGCTTCTGGTAAGTCCATACCATTTTTGTCCTTTATTTTGCCCATCTTTGCATGAAATGTTCCCTTGGTATCTCTAATTTTCTCAAAGAGATCTCTAGTCTTTCCCATTCTGTTGTTTTCCTCTATTTTTTCGCATTGATCACTGAGGAAGGTTTTCTTATCTCTACTTGCTATTCTTTGGAACTCCACATTCAGATGGATTTATCATTCCTTTTCTCCTTTGCCTTCAGCTTCTCTCCTTCTTATAACAACCCCTCTGGGTCATCACAGGACACCAGGCTGGGCTCTCTGTGTTATATAGCAACTTCCCACTAATTACACATTTTACACATGATAATGTGTATATATCAATGCTACTTTCTCAATTTCTTCTAGCCTCTCCTTTCCCCACTGTGTCCACAAGTCCATTCTCTATGTTTGTCTACATCTAATTTCTTCTCTGTAAATAGGTTCATCTGTAGCATTTTTCTAGATTTCATATACATGTGTTAATATATAATATGTGTTTTCTTTCTGACTTACTTCATTCTGTATAACAGGCTCTAGGTTAATCCACCTCACTACAACAGACTCAAAATCTTTCCTGTTTATGGTTGAGTAATATTCCACTGTATGTATGTACCGCAACTTCTTTATCCCCTTATCTTTCAATGGACATTTAGTTGCCTTTAATGTCCTGGCTATTGTAAATAATGCTGCAAAGAACATTGGGGGAACATGTGTCTTTTTGAATTGTGATTTTTTTCAAGGTATATGCCCAGTAATAGGATTGCTGTTTCATATGGTAGATTTATTCCTAACTTGTTAAGGAATCTCCATACTATTCTCCATAGTGACTGTAACAATTTACTTTACCACCAACAGTGCAGTAGGGTTCCCTTTTCTTCACATCCTCTCCAGCATTTATTTGTAGTTTGTGGTTTTTTTGATGATGGCCATTCTAATCAGTGTGAAGTGATACTGCAATGTAATCAATAAGCAAGATTAAAAGACATTCCACAGAATGGTAGAGAACAATTGCAAATGAAGCAACTGACAAAGGATTAATCTCCAAATATATAAGCATCTCATACAGCTCAAAATCAGAAAAACAAATAGCCCAATCAAAAAATGGGCAGGAGACCTAAACAGACATTTCTTCAAAGAAGTCATACAGATGGCCAATAAACACATGGGAAAATACTCAACATCTCTGATTACTAGAGAAATGCAAATGGCTTCTGACTGGTGTTCAGTCAAGCACAAGTGCCTGTGTTTGTTCCAAAGTTTTCTCCATTTAATAATGTGTCCTAAAAACATCTTTCAGATTTAATGTCTAATGCTTCTTCTTCAAGGACTCACTGACACAATCACATCAACTGAGTTCCCATCTCTGTATATGTCTGGAAGTATAACATGAGATTTAAAGCCAAATAGCCTCCAGTCTTTAATTGGGCTACTAATCAAGTAATCCTGAAAAAGTTAATTAACTTTCAGTTATTTTGTTTGGAAAAAGGGGGAATAACCATGCCTATGACCAGTAATAGGAGACCAGTAACAGGGCTATTGCACAGATTAAATGAAAGATACAGATATTAACGTGGTACTTCACAAATTGGAAGTGCTGCTAGAGACTTTTATCTTCCCTTCCTTGTTCCTAGCTATTGCTGGTATCAACTCTTTCACACTCATCCCTTCCCCTTCCCTCCCTACTATGTTTGTTTCCTGAGGTTGCCATGAAAAATATCACAAATACAATAGAAATACATTCTTTCACAGTTCTCGAATCTAAAGCTTGAAGTCAAGGTGTCAGGAAGGCCATGCTCCATCTGAAGACTATATCTCTCAAATTCTCTAACTTCTCAAATTCTCTAAAACTTCTCTAACTCTATTAGGACATTGCACATTTTTCTCTGCTTTTATTGTTATGACCTATAGCAACCTCCTTCTGTGTAACTCTACCACTCTGTAGACAGATCTTTCTTTTTCTCTGGTCTCACTCATATTTATTTTCACATTGCATCCAGGGTGATCTTTTTAAAGTATAGACAGATATGATTAAAGTTTTTTCTTCTCCAAAATTTTTACAACCCTTCAGTATTCTTTATGGTAAAATTCAACATCCTGGCATTCAGGGCTGTTTGCTTTTCTAATGTACCACTAATGTCTGTACTAAACACCCTGAAATGTCCCAGCCATTTCAAGTAAGTCTAAGAGAGGAGAACTTTACTTTCACTCAGCAAGGCAGGCTTATTCCAGGCTGTGGTCCTGTAGACCAGGCTCATTTAAGTGAAAAGTTTATTGAGAATTTCTTGTAATAGGCATTAACACAGGTGTGAGTGTGAAGAAGGAAGATGGAGACCAGTTCTAGAGAATTTGGGTTGAATGCCAGATTTGAGGGCTGAGTTTGGTTCCATAAACAGAGATTGGGAGCTTTGGAACCAATGAAATAAATATCAGATTTGGAAAGGGGAGACAAGCTAGTGAAATAGTTGAGTCTCTAACGGTTGAACTGAATGAGTGTGATGAATTCATTCACGTATAACAGATTAGTCAAGCGGCCTGGGTCAGGCTGGCTAACATCACTAGGACATTTTATAGTCAGCTTCCACATATCTTTCTGGTCATCAGGGAAGGATGATTGGAACACAGAGCCCAGGAACCTAATCCCTGTGACTCCCTATTCTCTTTCTTCTTTGTTTATTCTTGTGTTTATAGCTTGTGTTTATAGCTTCTTGCTGTTGTGGTTTTAGAAACAGCTGGGCAGATGGAAGAACTGAGCTTTCACTGCTTTTGAAAATGTGCAGTCTTGTTTTTCTTAATTCTTGCTCTATTGCACTTCTAGATTCTGAGTCATACTGAACTCGGGCTGAACATGAATTGGGAGATGGAGCTTGACTTGGTGAAATCTAGAGAGCTCTATCTCTGACGTTATGAATCTGAATCCAAAAAATTAGCTGACTGAGGTAGCACTGTATTTTCCTCCCAGATTTGGCCAATATGGTCAATGCAGGACTCTTGCTGGATAGCTGACATCTTGTAATCCTTTGGCACAGGCTGTAGCGTATGGAGGCAGTGAGGAACTTAAGATGCTTCAGAAGTGATTTACAGGCTCGTAAGACATAGCCACTTTTCAAACCCATGTTGAAATTTATTACAATACTTTTTTTCCTTAGCAAAGCATTCCTTGACTGTAAGTAATTTCAGAAAATAAACAGACTCAGAGGGTTTTAATGCTGGACTAGGTCTTGGGGATAACTCTGTCTCAGTTCAGGCTGCTATAACTAAAGTTCATAGACTGGTGGCTTCAATAGTAGTTATTTCTCATAATTCTGAAGGCTGGGAAGTGTGAGATCAAGGTATTGGCAGGTCAGGTGCTTGGAAGCACATAGACAGTCATCTTCTTCCTGTATCCTCACACGGCCAAGAGAGATTGTATCTGTGTCTCTTCTTATAGGGGCACTGATCCCAGTCAAGACAGCTCCACTCTCATGACATAATTAATGCCAGAGACCACTCCTTCAAACACCATCACACTAGGGATTAGGCTTTGATATTTGAATTTGGGGAGACAAAAATATTCTGCCCATAGCAGAGTCTAACATTGTCATCGTCATGTAACAAAGGGAAAATTGAGGTTCAGGACCATGAGGTCTCTTGCAAGTGTCCCTAAGCCAGTGAGCAGGTTGTCTATTTTCCAACACAGGATTTTTTCCTCCAGCATCATGACCGTGATTCTTGCTGATTATTAAGTGAAGCTGTTTCATTCTCTCAGTCCTGCTTTGATTGTTTTTTTCCTTTCCTTTCACTTAAGAACAGAAATAAGACAGTTTATAAGAACACAGAGGAGTTTGATTCTGGGAAGATGGTCAGCTAGCTTCAACCTTCTTCTTCACTCTCAACTCCCAACTTCTCCTTCTCCTGATCAAGGTGAGGGAGTGTTGAGGCTGAGTTGAGGAGGAAACACTGGGCAGAGGGCTTTCTTTCTCAAGAACAGAAACAGAGCTGGAAAGGTGAATGCCCTATCAGGATAAGGAAAGGTCTGCATGGAGGATTCTGAGTAAACGTTGTTCTGAGGGAACGGGTGATGTCAGCCTTGAGAATATCTGGTTTATTGGTCCTCGTGAAGCCAAGCAGGAACTGGATCTGCCCTGGTCCTTAGAGCAAGGTGTAAGGACCTATCTTGTGCTAGAATGTGGAAGCACCCTTCATATCAGGCAACTGACAATCTTCTGGATTATAAATGGCCATTCTTTTGGGGGTAGAAGATATTTCCCCCACATTTGTGTGTCTGACACCAGTCAGGAGACTCCATCCACTAGTTTTAACATAAGTGAATAGACAAAATGAAAAGAAAACTCAACCAAGTGGTCTTAGAAGTCAGAAGAAATGAGTCAGAACTGGTAGAGCCCTTTCCATGAATGGCTTGTTGGAGCATGACTGGTGGCAGTCTAAAGCTGACAGGGACACAGCAGGAGTTTCAGGTGCACCAAAAGCCACATGATTTCTCAATTCAACAGTTCAGCAGACTGAAGAGGAGGATGCTCACTATGGAGGCAAGTGGGAGAAATATCTCAAAGCCTTGAGAAAGGATCTAAAGAAAGAAGTTCTGAGGAAAAAGAAGTTTGGGGAGAAGTATTTCAAAGACTCAACATGTGATAAACAGCAGTTCAAAAATGAAGAGAATTAATGCCCTAACAAGTAATAAGGAGAGAGGGTGTCCTGAGTTAAAGACAGATCTGCATTTGCAGATTAAAAGGATTTATCAAATTCAAAGTAGAACTGATAACAAATAACTTTCAGCAAGTAATATTTTGGTAAAATCTGAAATCCCAAGATGATATAACTCTTAGAATCTTCCAGAAAGAAAGAACAAGTTACTTACAATGGAAAAATAATCAGGAAAATACTGAACTTCTCATCCATAACATTAACTGCTAAAAGATAATGGAGTAGCATTTTGGGGTTATAAAGAAAAAAATCAGCTATATAAAATCCTATCAGTCAGTTAAGTTCAGTCACTCAGTCGTGTCTGACTCTTTGTGACCCCATGAATTGCAGCACACCAGGCCTCCCTGTCTATCACCAACTCCCAGAGTTTACTCCAACTCATAGAACAATATAAATGTTATTTGTTTTCTAAGACATATTAAAATATTTGTTGATATTCAAGTCCAGAATGTAGCATTCATCACTTCCCCTAACATTCCATTGGTTTAAACTGAATCATGTGACTTTGTTTATAAATGGGACAGCCTGGGGAATCTGAGCTGGCTGACTTATGCCATAAAACAAGATAGTGCTAATGAGAGAATCTAGGGAAAGGTCTTATTGTTTCCTTACTAGGTGTTTTCTGAATTTTACCTAATTATTGTGATGAGCTAAGACCTATGAATAATCTGTTCAATCCATGCACCTTTCATTCATTCATTAGATAATTCTTGTGAATCTTCTCTCTGCCGGAGCCTGCTGAGACTGAGAAAGAGAATGATCTTGCAGTGTCCTGATCAGTTGTGAAGAACTGGAGGACGGTGTTCAGGATTGTATTGTGGGTTTGAAGTCAAACAGATCTCAATGAAACTCAAATCCTGGCCATGAGAGAGTGAGCTTTAGAGAGTTATTTAATCTTTTCAAAGCCCAGTTTCCTTATGAGTTAAAGTGGCTGTCATAATATCCCATAGTTCTGTCTTTATGAGAATTAAGTAATCAAAATAGAATGCATAGAGCACAATTACCCTAGATCTTAGAAGACCATGACCACAAGAAAATTAGATCCCATATATTTATTATAAAAAATTAGTTTCACAATTCCATTTACCATCACATCTAAAAGAATAAAATAGCTAGGGATAAAGATACCTAAGGAGGCAAAAAACCTGTACTCTGAAAACTATACAATGCTGGTGAAAGAAATCAAAGATGACACAGATGGAAAGATATGCCATTTTCCTGAATTAGATGAATCAATACTGTCAAAACTACTACCTAAGGCAATATATAGACTCAGTGCAATTCCTATCAAATTACCAATGACATTTCTCACAAAAGTAGCACAAAAAACTTTAAAAAATTGATTGGAAACATGAAAGGCCCTAAATAGCCAAAGCAATCCTAAGAAAGAAAAATGGACCCGGAGGTGGAACTGGTGCAAAAACAGAAATATAGATCAATGGAACAGGACAGAAATCCCAGAAATAAACTCACACAATTAGTGGTCAGTTAATCTATGACAAAGGAAGCAATAATATATAATGGAGAAAAAAGCCTCTTCAGTAAATGATGCTGGGAAAACTGGACAGCTACATGTAAAAGAATAAAATTAGAATATTCTTTAACATCACACACAGGGATAAATTCATAATGGACTGAAGATCTAAATGTAAGACCAGATACTATAAAACTGTTAGAGAAAAACATAGGCTGAACACTCTTTGACATAAATCACAGCAAGATATTTTTGGACCTAGTCCAATTTTGCTGCCTAGTCCAATGAAAATAAAAACAAAAATAAACCAATGGGACATAATTGTACTTAAAATAGTTTGCACAGCAAACTATTGCACAGACTTGGAGAATATATTTGCCAACAATGTGACTGACAAAGGATTGATCTCCAAAATATTCAAACAGTTCTTGTAGCTCAATATAAAAAAAGCAAACCCAATCAAAAAATTGGCAGAAGATCTAAACGACATTTTCCAAAGAAGACATACAAATGGCCAGAAGGCACATGAAAAGATGTCCAACATCACTAATTACTAGAAAAGTGCAAATGGTGTGAAGTATCACCTCACATCAGTCAGAATGGCCATCATCCAAAAGACTACAAGCAACAGATGCTGGAGAAGGTGTATTGGTGGGAATGTAAATTAGTACAACCACCACAGAGAATAGTATGGAGATCCCTTAAAGAAACTGAAAACAGACCTACCATATGGTCTAGCAATCCCACTCCTGTGCATATATCTGGAGGAAACCATACTTTGGAAAGATACATGTACCCCATTATTCACTGCAGCACTATTTACAATAGGCAAGACATGGGAGCAATCTTAATGTCCATCAACAAAGGAATGGGTAGAGAAGATGTGTTACTTATATACAATGGAATATTACTCAGCCTTGGAAAAGAAGTAATGCCATTTCAGCAACATGGATGATTATCATGCTAAGTGAAGTAAGCCAGGCAGAGAAAGACAAATATCATAGGATATCATATATATGTGGCATCTAAAAAATGAATTTATTTCCAAAACGGAAAGAGACTCCCAGTTGCAGAAAACAAACTTATGGTTACCAAAGGGGAAAGGTGGGGGAGAGGGATAAACTAGGAATTTGGGATTAACATATACACAGTACTATATATAAAAGTAATCAATAAGGATCTATTGTATAGCACAGGGAGCTCTAATCATTATTCTGCAATAACCTATATGGAAAAAGAATCTGAAAAAAAAGGATATATGTATATATATAACTGAATCACTTTGATGTACACCTGAAACTAACACAGTGTAAATCAAGTATACTCCAATATAAGATAAAAATTAAAAAAAAAATTAGTTTCATTGTGTATATGTACCACAACTTCTTTATCCATTCATCTGTCTATGGATGTCTAGGTTGCTTCCATGTTCTAGTTATTGTAAATAGTGCTGCAGTGAACAATGAGATACATGTGTCTTTCTCAATTTTGCTTTTCTCAGGGTATATGCCTAGGAATGGGATTGCTGGGTCATATGGTGGTTTTATTCCTAGTTTTTAAAGGAATCTCCATACCTTCNCCATGTTCTAGTTATTGTAAATAGTGCTGCAGTGAACAATGAGATACATGTGTCTTTCTCAATTTTGCTTTTCTCAGGGTATATGCCTAGGAATGGGATTGCTGGGTCATATGGTGGTTTTATTCCTAGTTTTTAAAGGAATCTCCATACCTTCTTCCATAGTGGCTGTATCAGTTTACATTCCCATCAACAGTGCTAGAGCATTCTTTTTTATCCACACTCTCTTCAGCATTTACTGTTTGTAGGCTTTTTGGTGATGTAGATAGCCAATGGGAATTTGCTGTATGGCTCAGGAAACTCAAACAGGGGCTCTGCGTCAACCTAGAGGGGTGGGATGGGGAGGGAGATGGGAGGGAAATTCAACAGGGAGGGGATATATGTATACCTATGGCTGATTCATGTTAAGGTTTGACAGAAAACAACAAAATTCTGTAAAGCAATTATCCTTCAATAAAAATGAAATACNAGGGGACTGCAGAGAATGAGGTGGTTGGATGGCATCACCAACTCGATGGACATGGGTTTGGGTAAACTCCGGGAGTTGGTGATGGACAGGGAGGCCTGGTATGCTGCGGTTCATGGGGGTTGTAGAGAGTAGGGCACGACTGAGTGACTGAACTGAACTGAACTGAAGACATCATCATATTGGAGTCTGTTGAGTATAGTATTTATATTTCCCTTTTCTATAATATTTTACTTTTCTTAGAATTGATGGTTTCTTAAACATTTTATTTTTGCTTAATTATTCATTTGCCTTTCATTCACTGAAACCTCAATCATTTATGAAGCTACAAAACTCCTTTCAGTGTGCTCACACCACCAGGGGATGTACTTATTCCTTCTCCCACCTTTCCACCTAGAGTCCTCCATTCTCCAAGCTGGATTGCTCACCTCTGGGCCACTTGCTCAGCTTACAAGGAGGTTGCCTTTCACTCTCTCCTTGGAGAGACTTTCCTTCTTTATCTTGGAGCTCAGGACTTCTTTATTCTTGGTTTACACTATTCCTGTAGAACAAATCTTCGAGAATGTATCTGTAAAAAGTGACGTCTTTATTTTCCAGTCACAGTTAATGAATAGTTTGACAGAATGGAGTTCTGGGTTAAATTTTTCCCAATGATGATGAAGCATTGTTTTATTGTCATCTAGCTTTAGGAACTAGTATTAGGAACACTTGGATATCTGATATTAATATGTGCCTCTCTGACCCCAACCTCTCCCTTTTTTTGGAGGTTTTAGGATTTTCTCTAGTATTTTCTGAAATTGTATGACGACATGCCTTGGAATAAGTATTTTTTAATGCATTGTGTTGGCCACTCGGTATTTTGTTTTCCTTTTGGTTTAAATCTAGAGAGTCAATACTGGGAATTTTTCTTATTTTCTTATTTTGTAAGTTTCCTTCCTTCTATTGTTTTCTCTTATTTTTTTCATCTCTCTTTCTAAAATTCTTATCAGTTAAATGTTGGCCCCTGTTCCAGCTATCTGGTATATAACAAACCACCTCAAAATGAAGCAGCTTAAAATAATAGCATTTACTTTGCTCACAAATTTGTGATTTGGTCAAAGCTTAGTGAAGATGGCTTCATCTCTGTTTTATCTGGCATGTCTAGTGGGCCTAGAGGGCCTACTTCCAAGATGGCTCAGTCACAGGGCTGGCAAGTTGGTGGGGCTTGTTGATGGAGGCCTTGGTACCTTTCCACATGGGACTCTCCACAGAGCTGCTTGAATTTCCTCTGATATGGTGGTGGGCTCCAGAGTAATGTTGTAGGAGGCCTGGATAGGACTTGTAAGTGAAAGTCCCAGAAAACCATATCCACCACATTCTACAGGTCAAGCAAGTCACCATGACCTCTTCTTTAAAAGAAGAGGATTTAAACTCTTCATCTCAGTGTGAGGAATAGCAAGAATTTTTGAACACCTTTAAACTACCCTTACACTCACTCCTTTGATTTTTAATATATTTTCTTATTTTCCATTTCTGACTTTTTCTATAGGTTTTAGATTTTCCCTCTATTTTTCAGACCTTCAACTGACTTTTAAAAACAACAATTTATTATTATTATTATACTAGTCTATTTCCACAAACTCTTTTCTTAAAATTCATCAGTTTTTGCTCTGTGGGTACAATATTTTTTATCTTCTAAGGGTGAAAATTGTAGTTTCTTAGTTTAAGTTTTCTTCTGCTCCAGGCAAGTTCCCCCTTTCTCTTATTCTTTTCCTTCTTCTCTTCCTTTTTATTTGTTTTGATCTCTGTCTTTAATATTAGAGACTTCCTAAACATCTTGGGTTCTTTGGCTAAATAAAGCTCTTAAAAGTTGAACTCTGAGTGCAGACAGAGTGCATTGAGAGCTAGGCATCATTATAGAGTGATCAGACCTGAGTCAGATTTTCATCATATGAAGTGTCATTATCTATAGGACTTTTTTTTTTTTTTTGGTCAGGGAGGGGAGTGGCAGCCTGCCTCTATGCAAAAGAAATGTTCAAATCCTGCTCGGCAAGTGTAATAAGACAATGTGACAGAAGCCTGGGAGCCATACAGAAAATGTGAACATTCAAGTAGCCTTGTTTTCAGCACAGCGTTTCTCTCCGCTCCTGTCTGTACTTGGTGGCCCCAGTTCAGAGCGCCCGTGGTTCACTTCTGTAGAGAGCGAGTCTTTAACTTCCATTCTGTTTGCTCCAGTAGAAGAAGCGGACTAGGGGAGCTGACTGCTTCACACACATCCTATTTTGTCTTACATGTCAACTCTGCTCTCATGGCTATCTGGTATCTCAAATTCCTGAGTCTGTTTGGAACTTCCTGACCCTAAATCATCTTGCTTCATTTTGATTTCCCCTTAGTATTCTCTGATTTTAGCATTTCATTCCTAGTACATCTATCATGCAATTATCCTTTTTCATCTTCAAAAATCTTAACATATTAAAATTTATTTCTTTTCTCTTTGTGTGTGTATGCGTTTGTGAGTTTCTGCTTTACTGTCATTTTACTGGAGTTTTGAGAGGGAGTAGAAATATGTGTTGAATATTTTATGTTTAACCAGAAATCTACTTGTATTTTCCCCCTACTATGGAATATTCAACTGTTTCTATTGTGATAAGAGCAGCTTCCTTCCAGACGATCCTGAGGAGATCCACAGTAGACCAAAGACTCTCTCATTTCTGATCTTCAGGACAAAGGCATGCTTAATATAGCAGATCTAGACAGTGAGGGAGCAACTAGCAGCCATGGCTGCCACTGAGAACTTGCAGACTCGCATCTCACACAGGGGTGAGCCGAGCCAACTGCAGTCCAAGCTCCTGCCTGCTTCCATGTTCATGAACCTAAGAAAAATCACATTTATTGGATTTGTCAGTCACTAGGCTAAGTATCTTATTTAATGCTTATCTCAACCTTGAGAAGTATTGTTATTATCTCCATCTTAGAGACAAAACATATGAACCACAGAGAGTTTTAACAACTTTCCAAGGCCACACAGTTGGTTTGTGGCAGAACTATCCCAGGAGGTCTATTTTGGGACTGTTATGTATTTCACTTTGCCTCCCAGTTAGACGTCATCTTTGGAGAAGGAAATGGCAACCCACTCTAGTACTCTTGCCTGGAAAATTCCATGGACAGAGGAGACTTGTAGGCTACAGTCCATAGGGTCACAAAGAGTCGGACACGATTGAGCAACTTCACTTAGATGTCATCTTTGAGATGATGAGGACCTAATTCCTCATTGTATTCAGGGACTCTCCTATCTAAACTAGGAGTTTTTGTCTTTCCTGAATATTGAGGGGAGGAGACTCATTAACTTATTTTTTTTCTTTTGAACTTTTTATTCTGTATTGGAGTATAGCCGATTAGAGACACATTAACTTTGCAAACATAAAACCAGGAAGTAAGGGGAGATCTTATGTTGGGTCATTGTAATTTGGTTGAGGAGGATGCAGGATGAAACATGGAAATGAATGAGAAACATATCCCAATATCTGTATAAACTGCGTGGATTAAGTTTTAATGAATAAGTGCCTTTTATATTCCAGGCAGACTTATTGCTTTCTTAAGCTTTACAACAACCTTCAGAGAAAGGTGATTTTTCAATTTTTCAGATAAATTAGCTCATAATCAGATTGGTTAAGATACCTGTCAAGGTCACATGGGTAAAAAAAGCACAGAGCTTGGACTCAAACCTACACCTCCTGACTGTAATCAAACTTTCCCTTTTCGAGAGAGGACTTCATTGTTTTCAGGAAAAATAATATCCACCATGAAAATCTTTTATCACACCGTTTGGCATGTATCAGGCATTAGAAAGGTCTAAAAGATGAAATTAATCTGCTCAAGATTCTATTTAAGGTTGGCATTAGTTATAGATCCTGGACAAATGACATCATCTCAGGTTTTTCACCTGAAAGATGCAGATGATAACAATTTGAACATAGAAGAACAAATAGAAAACACTCTGCACAGTGGCACATGGAACTACATTTCAAAAAACTAAATATTTACAACAGCCCCGTGGTCAGACTATATCTTAGGCTGTAATAGGCTATATCAGGCTCTATTTGAAAAATGCATCTACCTTTAAATGAAATTCCCTGTTGGCTCAGATGATAAAGAATCTACCTGCAATGCAGGGGACCCAAGTTTGATCTCTGTGTTGGGAAGATTCCCGGGAGAATGAAGTGTCAACCCACTCCAGTATTCTTGCCTAGAGAATTCCATGGATGGAGGAGCCAGGTGGGCTACAGTCCATGGGGTCTCAAAGAGTCAGACACGACTGAGAAACTGACACTTTGAACTTCAGGAGGTGGGGTCCAGGCCTTTCCTTCATGCTTTGCTATTTAGTACTCTGTGGCTCTGACTGCTAGCCTTTGGTACAGAGGGAAGATAAATCATGTGGAACCATTTTACAGGGCTGTTTTAACTCATGTGGACATGGCCTTACTTATGACTTACCAACTTTCTGGAGGCACATCCTTTCTCCTCTCCAGGTTCATCTTTCTCTAGGAATTCCTCCACATAGTGATTTCCCGTATCTGGTTAAGATTTAACTGCTGACAAGTCAGGGGAGAGGGCTACAAGTCTGATTTATCACTGGGTTCCTGGGGCTGGATCTTATAAAAAGCAGATTTTGATTCATGAGGTCAACAGTGAGACCTAACATTCTTCCTTTTGAATCAACTTTCGGGGGCCACATGCTGCTGCTCCTGGAGCACATTCTGAGCAGGGAAGGTTTAGAAAAAGTCAGAAGATTAAAAAGGAGAGAAAGAAAGAAAAGGAAAAGTCAGAAGATGTGGGCCAGAGTTACTAACTGTGGCATCTTTCCTCTCTAATCCTCAGAGTCTTTATTGTTAAAATGGGAAACACAGCACTGATAATACAACTTAGGAAGCTGTTGTCAAAGGAAGGGGTCAAAGGAAGCTGTTAATATAACATGGCTTAATTTCATTTTGTCTGAAGCAAAAGAACTCCCTATTTCTTTCTACTTAAGAAATTTATAAAATTATAAGTCGTCTGTGATGCACTGCTTCTTAATTTAAAAATCTGATTTTTGCATAATGGAACTTATTCAATCAACTAGAATCTGACATAGAGGTGACCTGCATTCACCTCTAGTAGGACTCAAATGACTTCAATTTACGTTTATTTGAAGGTGGAGATGAAGGAAAGAGCTGTGAGAAGGATTTAAGGAAAATGTACAGTAATTATTAAGCATTATAAGGTAGGAAACAAACAAATAAAACAATTATATCCTTCATGATAAAAGCAGATGATTTTTAAGAAGAACTTCATAAGTTCTAAAGCACCATAAAATGTCCTACATATGGCTATCAAATAATTAAAATCAGAAAATATTTTGTGTCAGAACTCAATGTATAACTTATACTGATCAGATTCATTTAGCCTCATTCTTTCCATTTGAACTTCCAGTTAGCGTAATGTGATAGAAACAACAGTAATGATGATAAAGCAACCTACAACTAATTCAGTTTATAGAATCCACTTCTTATTGAAACCAGCTGTGGGGCTTCTTGCCAAAACAGCTCTCTTCAATTTCTTAGAGAGGTTCTGAAAGTTGGAAGCTTTTTCCAATATCAGGTCTTCCTATCTGATGGGTAAAGAAGGTACTTGGGTCCTCTTGTACTATACTGGGCTTTGACTATAAGGCTCTGCATTGCTTTGGACACCTAATTAGTCTTGTACCTGTGAACATTTGTTTAGTTTTTCAAATTTCCCAGCTCCTCAGAATCCAAAGGTGGGGGTGTTTCTGTATTTGGGGAACAAGTTGTGGCAATCTAACGATGTTTCTTTTTAGAGGAGAGGGGTAAAGAATCCTCGTGCTGAGATACGATTAGTGCTGGCCATGAGGTCTCTGGGCTCTGAGGTGTGACTTAGATGGAAAGAGCTAAGAAGCCCCAGGCTAGTGGTTCTCAAAGAGTGGTCCCTGGATGAACACCTCAACATCACCTGGGATCTTGTTAGAAATGTGACATTTCAGACCTTTGTCCTAGGTCCGCTGAATCAGGAATTCTGGGGGAGGCACCCAGTACTCTATAGTGTCACTCACTTCCCAGGTGATTCTGATGCATGATAAAACCAGAGGATCGCTACCCCAAACCAAAGGCTTCCACTCGAACTAAAGCTATCTTGGCAACTTCTTTCTTTAGTACAGCCCAGAGGTTATGAGTTTCTGGTCACTGTGCAAGCTCATTCTTAGGTTGGCACGTCTTCAACTTGGATGTGCCCAGAAACCTCCTGGGATCATGTTGTAATGTACCGTATAACTCCACTGGGTCTGCAGAGGGTCCTGTGGCATGACAACCACAAGAAGCAGGCAGTGATGCNGGTTGGGAAGATTCCCGGGGGAATGAAATGTCAACCCACTCCAGTATTCTTGCCTAGAGAATTCCATGGATGGAGGAGCCAGGTGGGCTACAGTCCACGGGGTCTCAAAGAGTCAGACACGACTGAGAAACTGACACTTTGAACTTCAGGAGGTGGGGTCTGGGCCTTTCCCTCATGCTTTGCTATTTAGTGCTCTGTGGCTCTGACTGCTAGCCTTTGGTACAGAGGGAAGATAAATCATGTGGAACCATTTTACAGGGCTGTTTTAACTCATGTGGACATGGCCTTACTTATGACTTACCAACTTTCTGGAGGCACATCCTTTCTCCTCTCCAGGTTCATCTTTCTCTAGGAATTCCTCCACATAGTGATTTCCCGTATCTGGTTAAGATTTAACTGCTGACAAGTCAGGGGAGAGGGCTACAAGTCTGATTTATCACTGGGTTCCTGGGGCTGGATCTTATAAAAAGCAGATTTTGATTCATGAGGTCAACAGTGAGACCTAATATTCTTCCTTTTGAATCAACTTTCGGGGGCCACATGCTGCTGCTCCTGGAGCACATTCTGAGCAGGGAAGGTTTAGAAAAAGTCAGAAGATTAAAAAGGAGAGAAAGAAAGAAAAGGAAAAGTCAGAAGATGTGGGCCAGAGTTACTAACTGTGGCATCTTTCCTCTCTAATCCTCAGAGTCTTTATTGTTAAAATGGGAAACACAGCACTGATAATACAACTTAGGAAGCTGTTGTCAAAGGAAGGGGTCAAAGGAAGCTGTTAATATAACATGGCTTAATTTCATTTTGTCTGAAGCAAAAGAACTCCCTATTTCTTTCTACTTAAGAAATTTATAAAATTATAAGTCGTCTGTGATGCACTGCTTCTTAATTTAAAAATCTGATTTTTGCATAATGGAACTTATTCAATCAACTAGAATCTGACATAGAGGTGACCTGCATTCACCTCTAGTAGGACTCAAATGACTTCAATTTACGTTTATTTGAAGGTGGAGATGAAGGAAAGAGCTGTGAGAAGGATTTAAGGAAAATGTACAGTAATTATTAAGCATTATAAGGTAGGAAACAAACAAATAAAACAATTATATCCTTCATGATAAAAGCAGATGATTTTTAAGAAGAACTTCATAAGTTCTAAAGCACCATAAAATGTCCTACATATGGCTATCAAATAATTAAAATCAGAAAATATTTTGTGTCAGAACTCAATGTATAACTTATACTGATCAGATTCATTTAGCCTCATTCTTTCCATTTGAACTTCCAGTTAGCGTAATGTGATAGAAACAACAGTAATGATGATAAAGCAACCTACAACTAATTCAGTTTATAGAATCCACTTCTTATTGAAAGCAGCTGTGGGGCTTCTTGCCAAAACAGCTCTCTTCAATTTCTTAGAGAGGTTCTGAAAGTTGGAAGCTTTTTCCAATATCAGGTCTTCCTATCTGATGGGTAAAGAAGGTACTTGGGTCCTCTTGTACTATACTGGGCTTTGACTATAAGGCTCTGCATTGCTTTGGACACCTAATTAGTCTTGTACCTGTGAACATTTGTTTAGTTTTTCAAATTTCCCAGCTCCTCAGAATCCAAAGGTGGGGGTGTTTCTGTATTTGGGGAACAAGTTGTGGCAATCTAACGATGTTTCTTTTTAGAGGAGAGGGGTAAAGAATCCTCGTGCTGAGATACGATTAGTGCTGGCCATGAGGTCTCTGGGCTCTGAGGTGTGACTTAGATGGAAAGAGCTAAGAAGCCCCAGGCTAGTGGTTCTCAAAGAGTGGTCCCTGGATGAACACCTCAACATCACCTGGGATCTTGTTAGAAATGTGACATTTCAGACCTTTGTCCTAGGTCCGCTGAATCAGGAATTCTGGGGGAGGCACCCAGTACTCTATAGTGTCACTCACTTCCCAGGTGATTCTGATGCATGATAAAACCAGAGGATCGCTACCCCAAACCAAAGGCTTCCACTCGAACTAAAGCTATCTTGGCAACTTCTTTCTTTAGTACAGCCCAGAGGTTATGAGTTTCTGGTCACTGTGCAAGCTCATTCTTAGGTTGGCACGTCTTCAACTTGGATGTGCCCAGAAACCTCCTGGGATTATGTTGTAATGTACCGTATAACTCCACTGGGTCTGCAGAGGGTCCTGTGGCATGACAACCACAAGAAGCAGGCAGTGATGCCGATCTGCCAATGGTTCCATTCAGGGACCAGCCACTGATAGGGATGGATGGTTGATCATTCTCAGAGTAGGAAAGCCTTAATTCATGTATTCTTTTTTTTTAATTGAAGAATAATTGCTTTACAGAATTTTGTTGTTTTCTTGTCAAACATCAGCAAGAATCAGCCATAGGTGTACCCATGTCCCCTAACTTCCAGACCTGCTTCCCATCTCCCTCCCCATCCCACCCTTCCAGATTGTTACAGAGCCCCTGTTTGAGTTCCCCGAGTCATACAGCAAATTCCCATTGGCTATCTCTTTTACATATGGTATTGTAAATTTCAATGTTACTCTCTCCATACATCCCACCCTCTCCCTCCTCTCTTCCCTTCCCCACATATCCATAAGTCTGTTCTCTATGTCTATTTCTCCATTGCTGCCCTGCAAATAAATTTATCAGTACCATCTTTCTAGATTCCATATATATGCATTAATATATGATATTTATCTTTCTCTTTTTTACTTACTTCACTCTGTATGATAGGCTCGAGGTTCATCTACCTCATTAGAACTGACCTAAATGTGTTCCTTTCTATGACTAATATTCCATTGTATATGTATATATGTTCTATATACATACTCTTTATCTATTCGGNAATAGGCTCGAGGTTCATCCACCTCATTAGAACTGACCTAAATGTGTTCCTTTCTATGACTAATATTCCATTGTATATATATGTTCTATATACATACTCTTTATCTATTCATTTGTCAATGGACATCTAGGCTTCTTCCATGTTCTAGCTTTTGTAAATACTGTTGCAATGAACATTGGAGTAAGTGTGTCTTTTTCAATTTTGGTTTCCTTGGGCTACATGCCTAGAAGTGGGATTGCTAGGTCATATGGTGGTTTTATTTCTAGTTTTTTAAGGACTCTCCATACAATCTTCCATAGTGGCTGTATCAATTTATATTCCCACCAGCAATGCAAGAAGGTTCCCTTTTCTGTACACCCTCTCCAGAATTTATTGTTTGTAGACTTTTTCATGATGGCCATTCTGACTGGTATGAGGTGGTATCTCAATGTAGTTTTGATTTGCATTACTCTAATAATGAGCAATGTTGAGCATCTTTTCACGTGTTTGTTAGCCATGTGTATATCTTTGGAGAAATGTCTGTTTAGGTCTTATTCCAACTTTTTCATTGGGTTGTTTGTTTTTCTGGTATTGAGTTGTATGAGCTGCTTGTATATTTTGGAAATTAATTATTTGTCAGTTGTTTCCTTTGCTATTATCTTCTCGCATTCTGTAGGATGTCTTTTCACCTTGTTTGTAGTTTTCTTTGCTGTACAAAAGTTTTAAGTTTAATTAGATCCTACTTGTTTATTTTCATTACTCTTCGAGGTGGGTCAATGAGGCAACTGCTTTGTCTTTAATCCATTTGAAGCTTATCTTTGGGTATGGCATGAGGAAGTGTTCTAATTTCATTACTTTGTACATAGCTGTCCAGTTTTCCCAGAATCACTTATTGAAGAGGCTCTCTTTTCCCCATTGTATATTCTTGCCTTGTTTGTCAAAAATAAGGTAACCTTAGGTCCATGGGTTGATCTTTGGGCTTTCTATCTTGTTCCATTTGTCTATATTTCTGTTTTTGTGCAAGTACCATACTCTCTTGATGACTGTAGCTTTGTAATATAGTCTGAAGTTAGGGAGGTTGATTCCTCTGGCTCCATTCTTTTTTCTCAGATGCTTTGGCTATTTGGGGTCTTTGGTGTTTCCATGTGAATTTTGAAACTTTTTGATCTCATTCTGTTAAAAGTGCCATTAGTAATTTGATAGGGATTGCATCTGTCTCTTATACACATCTTCTTTCTCTAGGAATTCCTCCACATAGTGATTTCCCGTATCTGGTTAAGATTTAACTGCTGACAAGTCAGGGGAGAGGGCTACAAGTCTGATTTATCACTGGGTTCCTGGGGCTGGATCTTATAAAAAGCAGATTTTGATTCATGAGGTCAACAGTGAGACCTAATATTCNTCCTACCCAGGAACAGGGAATTTCTCTCTGTCTGTTTTAGCCATCTTTGATTTCTTTCATCAGTGTCTTATAATTTTCCATATACAGTTCTTTCATCTCCTTAGGTAGGCTTATTCCTAGATACTTTATTCTTTTTGCTGCATAGGTTAATGGGATTGATTCCTTAATTTGTCTTTCTGATTTTTCCTCGTTAGTATGTAGGAATAGAAGTGATTTCTCTGTATTGATTTTGTATCCCATGACTGATACTCTGATTAGCTCTAGTAATTTACTGATAGTTTCTTTTGAGTTTTCTATGTATAGGATAGGGGACTGGAATGCAAAAGTAGGAAGTCAAGAAACACCTGGAATAACAGGTAAATTTGGCCTTGGAATGCAGAATGAAGCAGGGCAAAGACTAATAGAGTTTTGCTAAGATAATGCACTGGTCATAGCAAACACCCTCTTCCAACANCCTGGGATTGCTTTGGAAGGAATGATGCTAAAGCTGAAACTCCAGTACTTTGGCCACCTCATGCAAAGAGTTGACTCATCGGAAAAGACTCTGATGCTGGGAGGGATTGAGGACGGGAGAAGGGGACGACAGAGGATGGGTGGTTGGATGGTGTCACCGACTCGATGGACCTAAGTTTGAGTGAACTCCGGGAGATGCTGATGGACAGGGAGGCCTGGCGTGCTGCCATTCATGTGGTCACAAAGAGTCGGACACAACTGAGTGACTGAACTGAATTGAACTGAACTGAGGGGATGTGAAGCTGCTCTCTCTAGTGCAGGTCAGACAAATCAGCCAAGAGCTCGTGGATGAGCGAGGAGTCCTACCTTTGCTTGCTTGCTCAGCCGGGCCACTTCCCCTTTCAGGCCATCAGACATGACCCGCTCTTCCTCCAGCTGACGCTGCAGTTGCATCTTCTCATCCTTGAGAGCTTTCATTTCTTCTTTCAAAGACCGGATCTGCCTCTCATAATCTTGTGTTTTCAGTTCAAAACTTTTTTCAAGAAGTCTAAGCATCAAAAGAAAAATTTGAACCATTTTTAAGGTCTTTATCCTTAATTAGAACTACACATCATTTTGGAAATAAGAGGAGACTCAGAAAGGAAGAGCCAAGTGAAGACTCATTGTGAGGATGGTGGCATTATTTTTATGACTGTCTTTACGTCCCCTTAGGTTAAGGCAGCTTCTTACATCTTCAGAATCAGAGAAGTGTGGCTCTACAGTGATCACACACAGGGAACACAGGAGAGGGAGGCTGAACTTAAAGACTCAATGCTTGTTGGGGTTCTATAGCCTCCAAGCCACCCTGGTTCCATGTGGTCCCCTAAAGGGACCACTTCACTCAGCAAAGACCTTGGCACATTCTGCCAAGTCCTGTCTCCTGCCTAGAATCAAGGATCCTGGAACAGCTTGGCTTAGTCCTAAACAATTTAATATGGCCATTTAATAAAGAAAAGGGTCCAGCTTGTCAAATATTTTAGAATAAACTGCAGCAAATCCAGGTACCCCAAAGGCCACAGAAAGCCAGTTCCTTGTAAGAAAATTGCACAATTAAATACAGGGTAAGTGCCCCAAGAAAATAACCCCAGACAGATACAGAACGTAGACCAGCCCCACACAGCCCACAGGGGCCCAGTCAGAATTGAAGCTGTCCAAGGAGCTCTGTGAGTTTATTAAATCATCTTCCCACCTGCTGGGCTGTCAACTCAGTCCATTTTATGACTTGGTTTTATAGTACAATGGGGAAAATCCTGAGGAAGAGAGTCATATTCCCAGTAGAATTTCGTTTCTTTTCTTCTTATAGATATTAACAAACATTTAAACTTTGTTTTCAGATTTAAAACAAAACAAAACAAAATCTACAGTGCTCCTAAGAGTCCAGGAAAATACATTTGAAGAAGCAAATTGCAACCAGAAATCTTATGTAAAGAGAATCTTAAGACTTGTAGTCTAAGACTTGTAAGCTGACCAGGAGTGTGCCCACTGACTGTTGGACCCTTGAGCCTCTAGAGGGTTGTGATGGGACAAGTCTTTCCCAGTCAGCTGACCAGGGACCACACTGAGCTGTGGGAGAATGCTGAAGAGGACTGTAAAGAGCTCAGGCTGGCTCTCTAGCCCCTGCTTGAAATGATCGCTCCTAAGTGGCCTCAGATGACCAGGAGATGCCAAGAGCTGAGCTCCTCTCTTCTAAAGTTAAAAATTAATGGAAAAACAGGCTTTTCAAAGTCTGTTAACTAGCCCTATTTAAAAGTTAACTAGCCCTATTTAAAAACTGATGTAAATATGATCAAGCAATTCCACTCCTAAGTATATATGCAGAGAAAAAGAAAACACTATTTTAAGAGAATACATGCACCCCACTGTTCATAGTAGCACTATTTATAAATAGTCAAGTTATGGAAGCCACCTAAGGGTCCATCAACAGATGAATGGATAAAGAAGATATGGTACATATATACAATGAAATGCTACTCAGGCATAAAAAAGAACAATTTCCATTTGCAACAACATGGATGAAACTGAGGGATCTTATGCTTAATGAAATAAGTCAGACAGAAAAAGACACTGTGTTTTATACGTGGAACATTAAAAAAAAACCATGAATATAGCAAAGCAAACAGACTCGTAAAAAACAAAGTAGTGGTTACCAGTGGGGAGAGGGAAGGTGGAGAAGCAAGAAAGGGGAAGGAGATTAAAAGGTACAGACTACTGTGTATGATATAAATAAGCTACTAGGATATATTGCATAACACAGGGAATATAGCTAACATTTTATAATAACTACAAATGGAGCATAATGTATAAACATTTTGAACCACTATGTCGTACACCTGAAGCTAAAATAGTGTTATAAATCAACTACCCATCAAAAGGACTTCCCTGGTGGCTCATACAGTAAAGAATCTGCCTGCAACGTAGAAAACCTGGGTTTGATCCCTGGGTTGGGAAGATCCCCTGGAGGAGGGAATGGCTACCCACTCCAATATTCTTGCCTAGAAAATTCCTTGAATGGAGGAGCCTGGCAGGCTACAGTCCAAAGCATTGCAAAGAGTCAGACAGGACTGAGCCACTTTCACATGTGCACACACATACATCAAAAGAAAAAAAAAATTGATGTTGGATCATGAAACACTTTATGTATACATTAACTCTTGGAGTTCTTCAGTGACACTCTCCCCCCTGACCTCTCGGCATCCTGGCCCCCTCATCCAGACCCAGGTTCTTCCGCTAACTAACTTCACAGGAAAGCTGTATATGCTGCCACCAAGGCAGCACCATGCCATCCAGCCTCCAACAGCGATGCCAGGAATGTTCCATCTCTTCCCAGCACTCTGCCACGCAGCCCTGTCTGGAGATCTGAAGACCTGTGAATTTACCCCTTAAGAGAGAGGGGCACAGACTGGAGCCTTTAGATCTTAGCAAGGCGTTTGTTGAGACAGGAAATATGGGGCTGGTACAATTCAAGGTTATGGGGACCTGTCTTTTTAACTAATTTTTATTGGAGTATAGTTGATATACAATGTTCTGTTAGTTTCTGCTGTACAACAAAGTGCGACAGTTACACATATCTACTCTTTTCCAAATTCTACTCCCATATAGATCATCACAGAGCACTGAGTTCCCTGTGCCATACAGTAGGTCCTTGTTAGTTATCTATTTTAGATACAGTAGGGAGTATATCTCAATCCCAATCTCCTGATTTATCCCTTCCCGCCTTGGTAACTATAAATTTGTTTTCTAAATCTGTGACTCTGTTTCACAAATAAGGCACTTGTTATCATGCTTTTAGATTCCTCATGAAAGCATTATCATATGTTATTTGTCTTTGTCTGACTCCACTCAGAATGACAATCTTTAGGCCCATCCATGTCACTGCAAATGACATTATTTTGTCTTTATTTGTACATATACATATATATATGTACATCTTCTTTGTTGATGAACATTTAGTTTGCCTCCATGTTCTGGCTGTTGTAAGCAGTGCTGCTATGAACACTGGGGTGCATATAATATTTTGAATTATGGTTTTCTGTAGATATATGCCCAGGAATGGGATTTCTGGATTATATGGTAGCTCTAATTTTAGTTAAGGAACCTCCACACCGTCTTCCATAATGGCTACACTAATTTTTATTCCCACCAACAGTGTAGAGGGTTCCCTTTTCTCCACACCCTCTAGCATTTATCGTTTGTAGATTTCTTGATGATGGCCATTCTGAATGGTGTGAGGAGATACCTCATTGTAGTTTTGATTTGCATCTCTCTAATAATTAGTGATACTGAGCATCCTTTCACGTGCCTCTTGGTCATCTGTATGTCTTATTTGGAGAAATGTCTGTTCAGATCTTCCATCCATTTTTTTTTGATTGGGCTGCTTTTTTATATTGAGCTACATGAGCTATTCGGCCTGTCTTAACTTTTGTGAGGTAAGTTATATGCCTTACTGTCTGGGACGAGAGTCAAGTTTACAGATACAATGTGAGGGTAGGGGGCAAAGGACAGTTTATTTAAGAGGCAATAATTTTCATCCTTGGACTTGAAAGCTGAAAAAGGTGGCAGTCTCTGAACTTCTGTCTTGGTAATAAAGAGAAAGCAAGGTATTCCCAGTGGTCCACTGTGCCCATAACTCCAGAACCTGTGCAGTGTCTGACTGAAATGTGCACCCTTGGGGAGGTAGCTCTCACAGAGCTGTCTCTCACTTCCTAAAAATATCCACACTGTGCTCTCCTGTGTCTACAATCTGCAACCTGCAAGCTGAGAAGCAAATTAGAAAATAGCAGAGAGTGAAGGAAGCAGTGGCTTTAAAGGAAATGAAATTTCATACACTCTTTGTTGTTCTTCTTTTTGCACATCATCAAAGAGCTGCTTGGTGAGGTTATCCATTTTTTCTGTGAAAAGAGAATGAATGCTCTTTGAAATAGGTGTGAAAAGCAATGCTTTGATTGTTTCATGCCACATTTAAGAAAGTAAGAATGTAAGAACAATCAGGTGGTATTTATTATTAATGGGACTTAAGATGAGAGTGTAATTATCATCTTTTATAAATTAGAATTCTGCAATTAGAATCTGAATTGGACAAGTAAAGATGGACAAGCCAGGCTGCGATGGCTGCTCCACACGCCAAAGGAAACTGACACTGCTGGTCCCAAGGGTCTGCACCTGACAGCCCAGGGCTGACGTGGCTCAGTGCTAAGGAGGCGTCTTTGTTCAGGGCCAGGACTGGGTACCACTTACACTGGGTAACTTGGCCAGAGGTAAAATCTGAGTGCAAATCCTCGGCAAGCCACAAACATTATCCCAGAATTGCCCTGATAATGCACGAGGATGACTATAAAATTTTTAAAAAATGAGATTCTGAACGATCCCTGTTACCACCACCCACAGTCATCACCCCCACCCCATCTTCTGATAGAACAGCTCCAGGCTTACGGCCCACCCATCTGTACTTTGCAAATGGCCCAGGAGATTCTGAGGCACAGACAGGGACTACTGTGCTCTGATAAAAGTCAGAAACAAACCAGGTGAACCTGCAGGGTACAGTTGCCACAATTTAAATAGTTATTCTCTGTGGAGTGAAAGTTTTCTCATTACATCAGATCCTTCTGGTTCAGCCTGAAACTCGATTCCTGCCCAGTGCCTATTTCCTGAAGGACTAGGCTTGTGAACCGGTGAATGTGCATCGGGCCACCTTGGGTTTTACCTTTCAACTCTTCAGTCTTCTCTTGAAGCTTCAGCTGTATTTGTTCTTTCTGTACTTCCAATTCTGAATTATGCTTCTGAAGCTTTGCCAGTTTCTAGCAAAAGGAAGGGGGAAAATGGTTTTTTGAAAACCTTGCTTTGAGTTTCATCACCATTGCCTGCATATTTTTAAATTAGTTATTTTTCGGTCTCGGCGCCCATCCATAGGTAACAGCTGGCAGCAGCCCACTGCGAGATGCTGTGTTTAGCTCCACATGCAAGGGCTCCATGTGACTTCAATAGACTCTAGCTCCCAGCCTCATCCAACAAGGGCTGAAATCAAGGAGAAAGAACCAAATCCAAGGTCTTCCCAAAGTCAAGGCAACTCCTCTGTCTTTTTATTGGCTAAAAATAGCCAGGGTATTAATACATTAATACATTTAGTGTAGGAAATTTATGATATAAAGTGGATTCACACTTCGAGAGTCTTATGACTCAGGAAGGATGTATGATCACAGTAGTTCTCCAGTAAAGTGTCTGNGTATTAATACATTAATACATTTAGTGTAGGAAATTTATGATATAAAGTGGATTCACACTTCGAGAGTCTTATGACTCAGGAAGGATGTATGATCACAGTAGTTCTCCAGTAAAGTGTCTGCTGGGCTGGCAGCTGGGGGCCCCTGGGTGCTGATGGCTGGTGACTGGCAGTGTGGGAGATGCCAGCCTCTGTGTTGGTACAGCCAGGCACCTGGTCATGGGAAGGGCAGAGGGATGCCCTAGGACTCCAAGCTGTCGCCACTCTGGGTGTTGTGGGACTTCAGAAGGTGCAGAATGGATGGTAATAAATAATGGGTTTGAAAATATCAGTTCATGCTTTTGCAGGGCTATATGAGTCACTTGGCTAAACTATTTCATCTGACAATTTTATCCTCACAGTAATTCTGTCAGTCCCTTTTTGTTATTCTCATCTTCCATATGAGGAAAGTAAAATTCAGAGAGGGTAAGCGACTTGTCCAAGTTTCCCAGACAAAGAAGATCTAAACTAAAATTCAGAGAGGGTGAGCGACTTGTCCAAGTTTCCCAGACAAAGAAGATCTAAACCTGGGACATCTGGTTTTTACATCTACCGCTCTTTTTACTACGACACGGAGATGCAAACCTGCCCATGCCTTGCGCTGCTGCTCTGGGGATGATGCTTCCAGGGTGCATGTCAGGTGAACAAGTGACAGGAGACCAAGGTCAGGTTGGATGAGAGGGAAACACTGACAAGGGCCCTTTCTCAGGGCTTCCATCACTTCACACAAGTAGAAGGCAGTGAAAATCTTACAGAGTGCTTTTTGAAGCACGGGTCTCCTCTTCCTCCCACCCCTTTCCCTCCCAGACTCTAGGCCTCAGATATCCCTCCTCTAAAATGCAGGCTTTCTCTGGTAATGGAAGCCAACAGCAAAATCTGATTTCTCTGCAGAAGTCATCTCTGTGGGAAATGCTGCACCGTGATCTCTTCCACAGAAAGACCCACAAGCTACATCCACAGTCATTTCCAGCACAGACCTCTTCCACGGAAGCCCTGTATCTCATCCCCTTCTCTTCATAATTCTGCCTGTGGGCGGCCGCTCTNCTTCCACAGAAAGACCCACAAGCTACATCCACAGTCATTTCCAGCACAGACCTCTTCCACGGAAGCCCTGTATCTCATCCCCTTCTCTTCATAATTCTGCCTGTGGGAGGCTGCTCTGTCCAGTTCAGATTCCAGTTTCTGAATCTTCTCCACGTCACCGGCCCGAAGGGCAGCCAGGCTGGTCAGCTTCTCCACCAGTCCATGGTTCTCTTTGTTCTGGAGGAAAGAAACATCAGATACTCGGGGGTTTATCCAAAATAAACAAGCTGTTCTATTAGCTTCTCGCAACTTCTCATCGAAGTGGGTGGTTTTTTTTTTTTTTTATACTGACCATGGTTATCATCACAATGGCCTGTAAGCAACTTCACCGGTGAGAAAAGGGAGGCGGAGCTGCTCAGGCAAATGCTTTCCTGAGTTGGTGGATCTTTTGGTCCAAACCCTGGAGATCCAGGACAACCCTAGTTCTGTGAGTTGAACTGGGTCCTCTTCATCTCCCCAAATTCACATGTTGAAGCCCTAGTCTCCAGTACCTCAGAAAGTCACTGTATTTGGAGATTTGGTCTTAAAAGACATAACTAAGGTAAAACGAGGTCATATGGGTGGACCCTGATTCAGTATGATGGTGTCTTTATAAGAAGAGATTAGGACAGATGTGAGGGGAGGGGAGATGACGTGAAGACACATGGGGAAGAAGGTCATGTGTAAGCCAAGGAAAGACACCTTGGAAGAGACCAAAGATGCCAACACCTTGATCTTACACTTTCAGCTTCCTGCACCGTGAGAAAATAATTATCTGTTGTTTCAGCTGCCCTGCCTGTGCTGGCTTATCATGGCAGCTCTAGGACATGAATACCTGGAATGGAGCTCAGGCAGTGTGGGGTCTCCCACAAGCCCTGCTCCTAGCTGGTCAGGGCTGCTTTTCAGGGCTGTTCCATACCAGCGACATAATATGCAGGACTGCTGCACAACAACAAGGGAGGGGAAACCGTATCACAACCTCACGTTTCTGGTTTGCACATTCACCCACTCACCAAGGACTCCTATGATATAGCTTAGCACTACATTTAAAGTTTATTGGAGGAGAATCTGATTATTACTTGAGACAGATGTAGGAGTGAGTTTTATAGATCTAGACACATTCCTGGACACAGCCTTCCCACACTGACTGAGGGTATATGGAGTTTGGGGTGTTTTTTTTTCCCTATCAGTAGGAACAGAATGGGGAATCTTCCTAAGCTAGGCAGGGCTGTAGTCAGACCACGTGGACCTTTGGGGAGTAACAAATGGCAACTCCTCTGGGCCAATGCAGCTCCGAGGGAGCATGGCTTGGCATGAAGGTAGCATCTTTGTGCAAATTAGAAAAACACTCGTGCCTCAAGGCAGTACAACTTTACACCAAGACACATGGGCTGGCAAGTGAAGTCACACTGGACTTCAGCTCCACCTCCTTTCTTGGGCAGGTGCCCTTGTGCAGTGTGCAACCTACACACGCGTGTGTATCAGCCCTTTACAGTGTACTTCTGCTTCCTAGCTCAGGCAGTCCATATAAAATGTTTAAACCTCCTAACATGGGCATAAATCTTAACAGTGTTGACAATAAATTAATTAATCAATAGTCAATCTAAAAAA
>SJYW01039161.1:1418280-1432753 GCA_006410735.1 Raphicerus campestris
TATTGGAGTTTCACCTTCAACATCAGTCCCTCCAATGACACCCAGGACTGATCTCCTTTCAGATGGACTGGTTTGTTCTTCTTGCAGTCCAAGGGATTCTCAAGAGTCTTCTCTAACACCACAGTTCAAAAGCATCAATTCTTTTGCACTCAGCTTTCTTTATAGTCCAACTCTCACATCCATACATGACTACTGGAGTAACCATAGCCTTGACTAGATGGACCTTTGTTGGCAAAGTAATGTCTCTGGTTTTCAATATACTGTATAGGTTGGTCTTAGTTTTCCTTCCAAGGAGTAAGCGTCTTTTAATTTCATGACTACAATACCATCTGCAGTGATTTTGGAGCCTAAAAAAGTAAAGTCAGACACTGTTTCCACTGTTTTCCCATCTATCTGCCATGAAGTAATGGGACCAGATGCCATGATCTTAGTTTTCTGAATGTTGAGCTTTAAGCCAACTTTTTCACTCTCCTCTTTCATTGTCATCAAGAGGCTCTTTAGTTCTTATTCACTTTCTGCCATAAGGGTGGTGTCATCTGCATATCTAGGGTTATTGATATTTCTCCCAGCAATATTGATTCCAGCTTGTGCTTCCTCCAGCCCAGAGTTTCTTGTAATGTACTCTACTTATAAGTTAAATAAGCAGGGTGACAATATAAAGCCTTGAGGTACTCCTTTTCCTATTTGGAACCAGTCTGTTGTTCCATGTCCAGTTCTAACTGTTGCTTCCTGAACTGTATACAGGTTTCTCAAGAGAAGGTCAGGTGATCTGGTATTCCCATCTCTTTCAGAATTTTTCACAGTTTATTGTGATCCACACAGTCCAAGGCTTTGACATAGTCAATAAAGCAGAAATAGATGTTTTTCTGGAAATCTCTTATTTTTTCGATGATCCAGCAGATGTTGGTAATTTGATCTCTGGTTCCTCTGCCTTTTCTAAAACTAGCTTGAACATCTGGAAATTCATGGTTCACATATTGCTGAAGCCTGGTTTGGAGAATTTTGAGCATGACTTTACTAGGGTGTGAGGTGAGTGCAATTGTGCGGTAGTTTGAGCATTCTTTGGCATTACCTTTCTCTGAGATTGGAAAGAAAACTGACCTTTTCCAGTCCTGTGGCCACTGCTGAGTTTTCCAAATTTGCTGACATATTGATTGCAGCACTTTCACAGCATCATCTTTTNAGAGACACGTGTACCCCAATGTTCATCGCAGCACTGTTTATAATAGCCAGGACATGGAAGCAATCTAGATGTCCATCAGAAGACAAATGGATAAGAAAGCTGTGGTACATATACACAATGGAGTATTACTCAGCTATTAAAAAGAAGGCATTTGAGTCAGTTCTAATGAGATGGATGAAACGAGCTGATTATACAGAGTGAAGTAAGCCAGAAAAAAAAAAAAAACCAATACAGTATACTAACACATATATATAGAATTTAGAAAGATGGTAATGATAAGCCTGTATGCAAGACAGCAAAAGAGACACAGATGTATAGAACAGATTTTTGGACTCTGTGGGAGAGGGAGAGGGTGGGATGATTTGATAGAATGGCATTGAAACATGTATACTATCATGCAAGAAACGAATCGCCAGTCTAGAGTTGATACAGGATACAGGATGCTTGGGGCTGGTGCACTGAGATGACCCAGAGAAATGATAAGGGGAGGCAGGTGGGAGGTGGGTTCAGGATTGGGAACTCATGTACACTCACGGCAGATTCATGTCAATGTTTGGCAAAACCAATACAGTATTGTAAAGTTAAAAAAAAAAAGTCAAAATATGGAAACAACCCACTTGATTGGGGTCTTCTGAAGAGCGGGTTTCTTAAAGGAGTGTCTGATACCCTCAAATATTAAAAAACACTGACTCAGAGAATGAATCAAGATAGAAGAATCCTAGAACTCAATGATCTTTTAAAAAATTTCCATCTTGTTGATTTTTCTTAGAAACCTATAAAAGAAACAAAATGAATTGTAAGCCATAGGTCTTTTGGTATTGATGCCAATATATTCTTCATTTATGCAAAGTATTTAAGGATTTGATTGTGCAATTTACATTAACAAGAGTAATTCCCAGTAGTGATCAATATAACTTTTTTTTTCTGAAAGGATATAGTAGAAAATGGAAATATGACATTGCAAAGGCCTATAAAGCTGGCCTGGTCAATTTTTCATGTCCATAATCACTGCTCCAGGTTTATATATCATCGTAAGAAAGTATTAAGAACATGAATTATTTATCTGTAACATAGCTACTCAAGCACTAAATTATTAGAAAACTCTTCTATTTTTCTATCTACTGATTATACACATAATTTTACAAGTATGCCACAGTGAATATATCTGGAAGAAATGAATTTTTATCAATGTCTATTATCAGAAAAATAGGAACTTTTTGAAGTGACCAGAATTGAGCAATTTTTAAAAGAAATTTTAAAATTTTGGTTTATTTTTGGTTGCACTGGGCCTTCGTTGTTGTGCATAGGCTTTCTCTAGTGTGTGGGTGTTTCTTGTTGTACAGCACAGGGCACACAGACTCAGTAGTTGTGGTGCACAGGCTTAGCTGCTCTGTGGCATGTGGAATCGTCCCAGACCAGGATTCAAACCTGTGTCTCCTGCATTGACAGGGGAATTCTTATCCACAGCACCATCTGGGAAGTACAGAATTGAGCAATTTTTAAAACACATTCTGCATAAAGGAGAAGTCAATTATCAATTTTATAAATATTTTCATGAAATGTAAGCAATTAAAATTTTAATTGGTAATCTGGGAATTTAAATAAAATAAGCAAAATCATAGTAGATGCCTTGTTATCATTTATCCATATATTCTTCAAACATTTGTTTACGGAGGGCTGCTATGGCCCAGGATGAAAATGAAACAATGAACAAAGGAGAGGGGGCAGAGACCCTGCTCAAGGAAGGGGCTCAAAAGCGTGATTTTCCTTCTCTTCTCTTGCTGTTGCACAGAATCACCATGCCAAAGCAATTTTTCTTCAGAGTTGTTGTTTGACTTTATGTAACTACAATGTAATTGAAAACATTGATGCATAAACTCTGGGCTGATTTTCAGAGAAAGTGCCATGAATTTATATCACAGAGAAAAGGCACAAAACACTGAAGTCTTCTATGAGAGTTGTAAATTATGGCTTGCTTCTAAGCCAGGGTCAGGGAGAGCATTTCTCACCTAGATGAAAAGAAGTAACAGAAAATGAAGCTAAGAAGCTTCTCCTGACTTCACTGCAGTTCCTCATGTGACTTTGGGCAGTAGGTGGGACACCCCTTCACATCCCCCACCACTTCCAAGAATCTAGAAGCCTTCAAGGTCAGGAAAACCATTAGCCACCTTTAGGAAATCTTTAAAGTATGATTTAAAACATTACTCTCAAGCTGGGACCAAAAACTTTCTGGGCACAACCATGAAGAACGAACTGGGCTGGACTGAACCCTTTGTATTTTATCTAAATGGAAAAATAAAGAATATCTATCTTAATCGCTTGCATCTCCTCCCTTCTTTCCTTCCTCATAGGCACAATCAGGCCTGTATTTTTCATCATAATATCTTAGTACCTAGCAGAGTTCAGAGTGCAGATATTTGATAAACATTGAATGATTGAGTGAATGAATGAATTTAGCAAGTATGTGTGGTTTGTCCTTACCATACATAAAGGCTGGTGTAACAGTCCTGTATTTCCTCACATTGATGCCCTTGTATTTAAGGAGCATCAGAAATGGCAGGTTTATATTCCCTTCTACAACATAACTACCCTTGTGAGCTCAGGGAATCACTGGTCTCCCTTCACCTCACTTACCTGTTTCTAAATTGGATAATACCTACCTGTCCTATCTACCAGGCTTCTATGTGGTTTGATAGATTAAATGTGTGTGAATCCTTCTATAAATTATTAAGCAATTAAGTTATTTTGGACTAAATAAGAGATGATACTATAAAACACAAATAATAATGAGTAAAATGATTATAACATGAGAGAAGTTCAGATAACATGTTCAGAACCAAACATATGGTTCACATTGTGAAAGTAATAGACTAGTATTGTAAACTCAGCCTTCAACTTTATAGATGAGGAAACTGGTTTATAAAAGTTAAGTGACTTGTCCAGGGTCACACAGCTAATAGGCAGCTCAGATGGGATAGCCAAATCTCTTTCATTGACTCCTGTGTCTATTCCACATTCATCTCAGTTAACTTGGAAACATATAGCTAAAGATGCAGTGGTATTATTGCCATTTTCCTACCATTTCATTTTTGGATATCTTTATTTCAGAATTAGATTTTGTATAAAAGTATATCTTTTCTACCTCTCTTTAAATGGTTACCAGGCATCAATCAGAAGAGAAATAAGCTTTCTTGGCTATTAAATAATACAGTGATTTTTTTTTATAACCTTTGTATCATTGGTTCAGGAAGAAAAAAGTACTGGGTTTCTTGTTCAAAACAGGTGGTCAGTTTCAAATATCAATAAATGGCAGCTAGAGGGCTGTAGTCTGTCTTCACCTCCCACTTGGGACATTCTGTCAGGATAAGGATGCCCTGGTCCCTCAGGAGAAATATAGCCTTAGAAGTGGAGAGTGAAGATTAAAGCTGTCCATTGATGTGAGCACACTGTACTGTTAGCAAGCAATATATTTCCATACTCTGTGACAGTTACCTTGCAATCTGGACGGGGGTCCTCTACACAGAATTCTGGATCTCTGTTAGGTGGATGATATAGCTGGAAAGGATAGGACATGTCCCCAAAAAGACTGTAGGGGATTTCCTGTGACACTCAAGTTTAAAAGAGAACATTATCTGTGTCCTTTTGGGGAATGGGGGCTGGATTCCTGGACAAGACAGTGGTAAGCATCTCATCGCTTGCTCTGGGGGTTCTAGCACAGAACCTTCACATGTTCTAGACATCCTACAGCTGCAGTCTTGCATCCTTTCCTTTCAGATGCTCCCAAGTCACTCATGGCATGCTTCTGACAATTGTTTCTTTTTGATACTGCACATAGATTGTTGCTCCATCCTCTCAGACTCCAGAACAGTCTGTGATGGCCTTTATAAAGGGACTCATTTGTCCTGTTTTCTGCCTGCCATTATTCTGTTTTTCCTCAGCTGTTTCCTGGGAGGCACCTCCAGCCTGGAAAAAATGTGAGCATTTTATCACCCTGTTTTACTCCTTCTTGGTGTTAGCTCCATGTCTAGCACAGAACTTCTTGTTACTGGCCTCCACCATTTATTCATTCTGTAACCTTGGGCAAATTATTCATTTTCTCTGCTTCAGTTTTTTTCGAGTAAAACACAGAGGGCCAAAAGGTGAGCAAAGCACAGTGACTGGGAATATGGGCCTGAAAATAAACTGTGGGGCTTCAATCTTAGCTCTGTCATTTCTTGCTCAGGGCAGTGATGGCAAACTTGAAAGATAGTTCACATCCATAAGCCTCATGTTTTTCTCTTACACAAATGGAGATCATAACAGTATCTACTTCATAGAACTGAGATGATGAGGTAACACATGAGACAACAATGGTCAAGTGCTTAGCATAATGCTTGGCACTGAGGGAGGAGAGATCAGTAAAGAGATAATGTTGCTGGTGATGATGATGCAGGCAGTGATGAGCACAGCCAACCCCTAATGTTAGTTTTGTTGGTAAGTCATTCTCTTTTCTGTTCTTTTAACTTAAAAGCACCTGTTCTTTTATGTAAAAGGAAGGGGAAAGGAAAATAATAATCCATTACCTTTCTTAAGTAACAAGAGTGATCAGGAGAGAAGCAGTAAGAAGAACCACAGTCCTGCAGTGGCTAGAATGAAAACCGCATCACAGAAGGTAAATCAATATTGTAAAGTAATTATCCTCCAATTAAAATAAATAAATTTATGTTAAAAAAATGAAAAAGCAGAGGGTTACATCCTCAGTGAAGGGACAAGATAAAACCCCAGAAAAACAATTAAATGAAGTGGAGACAGGCAACCTTCCAGAAAACAAACTCAGAATAATGATAGTGAAGATGACCAGAATAATGATTTTGAAGATTTCAGAAAAAGAATGGAGAAGATGCAAGAAATGTTTATCAAAGACCTCACAGAACTAAAGAACAAAGAAACAGAGGTGAACAATACTCTACAAGGAATCAGTAGCAGAACAATTGAGGCAGAAGAATGGGCAAGTGACCTGGAAAACAGAATGGTGGAAATCACTGCTACAGATCAGAATATAGAAAAGAGAATAATAAACAACAAACAAAAAAGATGAAGACAGCCTAAGAACCCTCTGGGACAGCATTAAATGCATCAACATTTGCATTATAAGGGTCCCAGAAGAAGAGAGAGAGAAAGGACTTGCGAAAATATTTGGAAAAATAAAAGCTGAAAACTTCCCTACCATGAGAAAGGAAAAGTCAACCCAGTCCAGGAAGTGCAGAAAGTCTCAGGCATGCTCAACCCAAGGAGGAACACATAGACACATAGTAATCAAACTGACAAAAAATAAAGACAAAGACAAAATAATAAAAGCAGTAAAAGAAAAATGACAACATACAAGGGAACTCCCATCAGGTTATCAGCTGATTTCTCATCAGAAACTCTATAAGCCAGAAAGGAATGGCACAATATATTTAAAGTAATGAAACAGAATAAACTACAATCAAGAATACTCTACCCAGCAAGACTCTAGTTCAGATTTGACCAACACCGACAAACCAGCTTCACAACAAATGCTAAAGGAACTTCACGAAGCAGGAAACACAAGAGAAGGAAAAGACCTATACAAAATAAGCCCCAAATAATTTAGAAAATGGTAAGATCATATGTGTACGTGCATGCATGCTGTCTCTTCAGTCATGTCCAACTCTTTGCAACACTATGGACTGTAGCCCACCAGGCTCTTCTGTCCATGTGGATACTCCAGGCAAGAATACTGGAGTGGGTTGACATGCCCTCCTCCAGGGGATCTTCCTGACCCAAGAATTGGACCCATGTCTCTTACGGCTCCAGCACTGACAGACTATTCTTTACCACTAGGAGCCACATATTCATAATTACCTTAAATGTAAATACACTAAATAAACCAACCAAAAGACATAGACTGGCTACACAGATGAAAACATGTGCAAGTATGCACTTCCATTTAGTCTCTCTAAATGGTATGTTAATATTTTATATTATTAGGTTAATCATAATTACATTACGGCTTGCAATTGTGATTATCTTTTATTTTTTATCTGGCTATCCTTTGAGAAAACTTACAAACATCTTTTAATATTATGATTATATAACTATTATTCACTTAGCATTCTATCATGATTGGCCAACAGAAATTAACAGAATTCTATATCGCTAAAACTACCATTTAATAGGAAAACCTGCGATCACTTTTTAAAATCCAGATGCATGTCAGAACTATCTTGGAATATTCTGAATAATGTAAAAGCCTAGTTATTGCTTTTTTTCTCCAAAGCTCCAGATGTGCTTTCTAAAGAGCAGCCATGTTTAAAAATGACTGGACTATATGATCTTTTACTTTTATCTAGTTTGTTTCATTTTTGTATTTTATATTCAGTGTTCCCATTTCATTTAGTCTATGTTTTCCAATTTCTCCATCTCTTTCTTAATACTTTATCAAGAATAATAGAAAAGCTTTTTATACACACACACATATTATTCTTGCCTGGAAAATCCCATGGATGGAGGAACCTGGTAGGCTGTGGTCCATGGAGTCGCTAGGAGTTGGACAGGACTGAGCGGCTTCACTTTCACTTTTCACTTTCATGCATTGGAGAAGGAAATGGCAACCCACTCCAGTGTTCTTGCCTCGAGAATCCCAGGGACTGGGGAGCCTGGTGGGCTGCCCTCTATGGGGTTGCAGAGTCGGACACGACTGAAGCGACTTAGCAGCAGTTTGTTTCATTTTTGTATTTTATATTCAGTGTTCCCATTTCATTTAGTCTATGTTTTCCAATTTCTCCATCTCTTTCTTAAGACTTTATCAAGAATAACAGAAAAGCTTTTTATATACACACACACATATACGTATAGTATGTGTAATATAATGTATATATTTTAGAAAACTTATGAAGTTTTGCCTAGCTATAAAATTGATTCTACTTGTTTGACAAAGTATGAATAGAATGCTAGATTTCTAATTTGTTTCTAATTATGTTAAAAACTTTGATATAGTGCCATGTATTTTGGCATCTAGTATTACTGCTAAAGGTCTAGAAAATTTATCTTAGTGAATCTTTTTTTTTAAAGTTGAATGAGGCTTGAAACTTTTAATCCAATACTGAGAATAAGAAGAAATGCTATGTTGTAAAAAACAAAAAATCCAGGAAGTTAACATGTGACACAATATTACTAACTGAAATACAGATTTTGTTCCTATGTCACAAAATTTTATGCTAAAGTCCATTATTTAGTTTCATAACTTATTCAAGGTTCACATTGTATTTAGTAGCATTAAGTAGCTTCAGCAGTATGCAACAAATTCTGGTAATTTCTCTTTTAATTTTTATTCCATTGCAAATATTTTCTAGTTTTCCTTGTTATGGCTTCTTAGATACACCCAGTATTTAAAAGTGGACATTAAATTCCCACATACAAGGTTTTTTTTGTAAAGCATCTCTAATATTAATTTCTCATTTTGGTATTAATTTCTCATTTAAATGCTTTCTTCTCTGCAATCACCATCTGTGGGCTTTTTTTTTTTTTTTTAAGTCTTGTAACTTTATTGCAGCCATGAAATTAAAAACACTTACTCCTTGGAAGAAAAGTTACGACCAACCTAGATAGCATATTTAAAAGCAGAGACATTACTTTGCCAACAAAAATCTGTCTAGTCAAGGCTATGGTTTTTCCTGTGGTCATGTATGGATGTGAGAGTCGGACTGTGAAGAAAGCTGAGTGCCGAAGAACTGATGCTTTTGAACTGTGGTGTTGGAGAAGACTCTTGAGAGTCCCTTGGACTGCAAGGAGATCCAACCACTCCATTCTGAAGAAGATCAGCCCTGGGATTTCTTTGGAGAGAATGATGCTAAAGCTGAAACTCCAGTACTTTGGCCACCTCATGCTAAGAGTTGACTCATTAGAAAAGACTCTGATGTTGAGAGGGATTGGGGGCAGGAGGAGAAGGGGATGACAGAGGATGAGATGGCTGGATGGCATCACCGACTCGATGGACATGAGTTTGGGTAAACTCTGGGAGTTGGTGATGGACAGGGAAGCCTGGTGTACTGCGATTCATGGGGTCGCAAAGAGTTGGACACGACTGAGTGACTGAACTGAACTGAACTTTATTGAAGATTTCAATGGCTAAATCAAAGATCTCTCTTGGTAAATGTCACATTGTACTTAAAAATGTGTGGGTTATTTTCAAATATCTTTTGATATTGATTTCTAACATAATTCCATAGTGATGAGAGAAGAGATTCTGTATGATTTCAATAACTTTAAATCTAAAAATTTCACCTTGTTTTAGGTCCCTGAATATATTCCAGCATCTCCTAGTATATAGTCTATTGGATGCTAAATAGAATTTGTTCCTATTATTGTATGAAAATTGTATAAATCGTAATTATGTTGAATTGGTTCATGATATTTTTCAGGTCCACTATACTCTTTTACTTTTCTGTATATTCATTCTATTCATTTTTGAGAGTTTGATATTGTAACTCCAACTAAAAATCTTAATTTATCTACTTAAAAGAAAACTCAACAGTGGTCACAGGGATGGAAAAGGTCAGTTTTCATTCCAATCTCATAGAAAAGCAATGCCAAAGAACATTAAAACTACTGTGCAATTGCACTTGTTTCACATGCTAGCAAGATACTGCTCAAAATCCTTGAAGCAGGCTTTAACAGTATGTGAAACAGGAGCTTCCAGATGTACAAGCTGGATTTAGAAAAGGCAGAGGAACTAGAGATCAAATGGCCAACACCCATTAGATCATAGACAAAGCAAGAGAATTACAGAAAAACATTTACTTCTGCTTCATCAACTATGCCAAAGCTTTTGACTGTGTGGATCACAACAAACTGGAAAATTCTTCAAGAGATGGGAATGCCAGACCACCTGACCTGTCTCCTGAGAAACCTGTATGCAGGACAAGAAGCAACAGTTAGAACCAAACATGGGACATGGACTGGTTCAAAATTGGGAAAGGAGTATATTAAGACTATTGTCACCCAGCTTATTTAACTTATATGCAGAGTACATCATAAGAAACCCTGGGCTAGATGAAGCACAAGCTGGAATCAAGACTGTCGGGAGAAATGTGAACAAGCTCAGATACGGAGATGATTCCACTCTAATGGCAGAAAAGTGAAGAGGAGCTGAAGAGGCTCTTGATGGGTGTGAAAGAGGAGAGTGAAAAAGCTGGATTAAAACTCAGCATTCAAAATACTAATATCATGGCATCCAGGCCCATCACTTCATGGCAAATAGATGGGGAAAATGTGGAAACTGTGACAGGTTTTATTTTGGGGGGCTCCAAATTCACTGCAGATGGTGACTGCAGCCATGAAATTAAAAGACATTTTTCTCTTTGGAAGAAAAGCTATGACAAACTTAGCACGTTAAAAAGCAGAAACATCAATTTGCTGACAAAGGTTCATATAATCAAAGCTATGATTTTTCAGTAGCCATGTACGGATGTGAGAGTTGGACCATAAAGATGGCTGAGGGCTGAAGAATTGATGCTTTTGATTTGTGATGCTGCAGAAAACTGAGAGTCCTTTGGACTGCAAGGAGATCCAACCAGTCAATTCTAAAAGAAATCAACCCTGAATATTCATTGGAAGGACTGATGCTCAAGCTGAAGCTCCAATATTTTGGTCACCTGATGTGAATAGCTATCTCATTGGAAAAGTACGTGATGCTGGGAAAGATTGATGGCAGGAGGAGAAGGGGGTGACAGGAGATGAGGTGGTTGGATGGCATTACTGACTCAATGGTTATGAGTGTGAGCAAGCTCTGAGAGATAGTGAAGGACAGAGAAGCCTGGTGTGCTGCAGTCCATGGGGTTGCAAAGAGTTGGACATGACTTAGTGACTGAACAACAGCAGCAACATATTTCAAAGACAATGCCTCTCTCCACAGAGACCCATCGCTGTTGTTTGACACACTTACAGCACACTTCCTTTGAAGAAAATGCTTATTGAATGTTGTACAATAAACTATTTCCTGCCCCAGTGTGAAACAACAGAGACTTACAGGCGCTTTCTCTGTTTCAGTGAGCTGGATGCTGGATGCTGTGTTTTTTCACAGCCTAACCAACTCAGCTTCCCATCTCATTCCCAAAGGATTAACTCCTTCTGCTCAAAAGGGAAAAATTCTTTTGGAGCTGGCAAACATGTAAATACTCTAAGTCTGAAAACATAGCAGGATAGACCAGGTCATTTGACTTTTTCTTGGAGGCTGGCTCTTCTTAAGGATCAAGTCCTCTATGCCAGGATTTGTCACTTATACTGAACCAAAATGGTCAGAACTCACTCCAGAGGGTAAACTTCTGCCATCACCAGAATGATGGCAACCTTGCCCTGCTAAGGGCTTCAGGGATTGCTGCTAAGTTGCTTCAGTCGTGTCCAACTCTGTGCCACCCCAGAGATGGCAGCCCACCAGGATCCCCTGTCCCTGGGATTCTCTAGGCAGGAATACTGGAGTGGGTTGTAATTGCCTTCTCCAACGCATAAAAGTGAAAAGTGAAAGTGAAGTCGCTCAGTCATGTCCGACTCTTAGCGACCCCATGGACTGCAGCCTACCAGGCTCCTCCTTCCAGGGGATTTTTCAGGCAAGAGTACTGGAGTGGGGTGCCACTGCCTTCTCCAGTTCAGGGATTAGGGTTTACCAAAAAACTCAGGTATTTAATATTGTAAGTACTGGACACTCTTTTCAGTGGCCCTTTAATCAGTTCTTGTTTGTGATTCTTGCTACTTGGGCTGGTCATGCTGACTCTCGAGTCTTGCTATTGACAACAGAGGACTCATCTGACTCGTCGGTTCTTCCCTTCCTTGTCTGCTATAGAGCACTGGTCAGGGAGTCACAAGACCTGAACTTGAAACCTGATGCAGATTTCCTAGCTGTGGGTGCAAGGCCAAGTCAGCTTAGCCTCTTCCTTTTCTGTACAATGTGATTTCATTAGTCTCCCTATATGGCTGTCGTGAAGGTTAAATGGCATAGTGAATGAGTGAATCAGTTTTCAACAACTGGTNATCCTAGCTGTGGGTGCAAGGCCAAGTCAGCTTAGCCTCTTCCTTTTCTGTACAATGTGATTTCATTAGTCTACCTATATGGCTGTCGTGAAGGTTAAATGGCATAGTGAATGAGTGATTCAGTTTTCAACAACTGGTACCTGAGATGGTCTCAAGCATGCTAACTGAAATTTGATTCATCTGAATCTAACTCCTTATGGTTTTCATATCCTCCAGATCCTTCTAGTCCTATGCTTAGCTGCCTAACCCTTCTTCATTATTATTTATAACCCTGCAGTGGATATACTGACCTTTGCATTTGGTGCTTGGAAAATGATTTGCCTCAGTATNGGGGGAAAATCTTGTTAGAAACTCAGAAGATTTGGAGGTTAAAAATGGATCGCTTACTGAAAAAGGAAGCAAAACAAACAAACAAACAAACAAAACCAAAAAACCCAGAGTTTCTGAATATAGGCTTCCGAATGTGTTTGAGAACCAGGTTGGGATCAGCTAAACTCTGCCTGTTGGTTCTTTTGGCGGCTGAGTGTCTATAACTAGTGAAATCTGCAGACTCACTCAGAAGACTCACCCACTCCAGTCTTTATAGGAACTAAATTCCAGTGTTACCACGAGAGTTCTGACAGTCCCCTGAACTGGCTCAGTGACGGGAATGTGACCAGTGTTTACCAAGTGTTTACTGAAAAAGTCATCTGGTGGGACAGGGTCAAGTGGACAGATCAAAGACAGTCTTTCTTCACCACCCACTCTGCTTGCCCAGCCCGCAGCTCTGGTCTTGTTGGCTAAGTTCCTCACATGCTGTGAATGGAGCACACAGCCTCCTGTTCTTAGAGCTAATTAAACCTCTGGGAATGGAAAGCCAAATCCAGAAGCTCATCTGGGGAGAGACGTACTGGTTGGCTGATTTCTTTCCTTGTCATCAGGCTTGATTTTTGTCCTTGTTCATCACGAATTGTTCCCACCACCCTGACATAGCAAGACCTACGTGAGGATGGTCAGTGGTAGGCTTGGCCTTTGCTTCACTTTTGTGGCTGGGCGCTGCCAAGGAAAGGGAAAAGGGTGGAGCTCAGAGATGATTCCCATTAGGGGAAAACAGATGAAAAGCTAGGGCCATGACGTATACTAGTAAATGCATTGTTCTATCTAGTAAGGATGGCTCTCTCTGAAGACATGAATTAGGTTAGAAAACAGATGCTTGTCCCTGAGAGTCTCCACAGTGCAGTGAGCTGACCTGGCTCTTCTTTCTACAGTATTTCAGTTCCAACTTCTTTTGTGGATGATGCCCAGAGAGCCCTGGCAACAGACACCTCTGGTATTCAGACCCCAGGAGTCCTTTCTAAACTATTCTCTTCATAAATTATTATGCAAGGAGACTAATGGAGATAGCTTTTATCATTGACACTATGCCTAGAAATCTTGGGGGTAGAATGGGGACTTCTCTTCCAAATGCTTTGTGACAGTCATGATTGCTCTCAAAACCTTTGGAGTTAAGCTAGTAAACCCTGCTTTCCTTTCACAGGTGGAGAAACAAGGCCAGGTGGCTTGTGACTGGATGCTTTGGACCTGGGTTAGAAGTGAGACACCCTTAAAGGCTGCCACTTTCCGGTATTTGTCCTACTTTGAACCTGGGGAATGGGGAAGAATGTTAGACATACATGTACTAACTTAGGCCACTACTTATAGAGTCCAATGAATGATACAAAGTGCATAATTTCTAATATAAAACAGAAACTGAAGCAACAGTGAATAAGATATCAACTATTAGGAAGACCAGTGCTGGGAAGACTTGGAATGCAAAAAGGTGCCCTCGAGTCACATTTCTTTGAGAACTTTTGCTTTTATTTGAGTAGCCTTCTGCCATTGCTATCACCCAGCCCACTGAGGATTTCTCTTCCAAAGACAATGCTTTTGGGAATACCACCCTGCCCCTGAGTGACTCCTTCCCTATGTGTCCTGGGCCAGGTGGTCAGAGTGCCACTTTCCTAAATGTGTGGAAGTGTCAGGCTCTCACTCCCCTGAAGAGTAATGACATGACTGGACTCATAGCTCACCCCAGACCTGGCCACCACAGAGTGACTGGCTCACTGTCGTCTCCATTTCAACTTCCTTTTTCACTCTATCACCCCCTCCAGGAGCCTGCCTCTTCTCTCAAGCTAGATATCTCTCTTATTCTCTCTCCCCATACCTCCAGATGTCACAAAGAAAAGTCTTTCTAGGTACAATGGCACCCCACTCCAGTACTCTTGCCTGGAAACTCCCATGGCC
>SJYW01039161.1:1463129-1479571 GCA_006410735.1 Raphicerus campestris
TGTGAGTTGAAAGCTCTGTCATCCCTTCTGGGCCCGCCCCTGCCCCCACCCCCCCCATCAGTGTCTCTGTGGCCTCCCAAGTCCATCCTCACTGCGGTGAAACCTCCCAGGCTTCTAGCTCATCTGTGTTCAGGAATGGGAGGGTTGGGGCCACTGACACACACCAGTATCCTGCAGCCTATTATTTCCTGCCTGTCCTGGCTTCCTTCCAAGGCCCAGCATGACAGGTGGATGAAGTTCACGAGAAAGCTCAGCAATGGGCCAGTTTTCCAGGAATGCTGCTGCTAACTAGATTCACAAATCAAGCCGCCCTGCACCACCCCAGGCTGAATGGAGAGCCAGATGAATGGGGCAGAGGGTTTTTTTTTTCCTTCTGTTTTTTTTTTTTTTCTCTGTCTCCAGTCTGGATCCTGTGATTGTTTCAGCTGGTATAAGCAACTCCCTGCTCAGGCTCCAGGGTTTCAAGTGCTTCTCAAAGGTGCTTAATTCAAGCCTCCACTCCCAGCTGAAACTCTGAGGTTGGGAAATGGAAGGAAGGACATGTCCCTGGGACCGTGAGGTCAGGGAACACTGTCAGGACCTCAGACGGCTCCAGCAAGAAAGGTCTCAGGGAGATTAGCAGTCTGACTATGGAAGCAGGGGTTGGGAAAAGCAGAAACAGAGCACTGCTTTTAATATTCCATCCACAAGGATGTAGAGAGCCAGATTAAAATTAGACAAGTTATTCTTTTCCAACAGGGATTGCGACTGTATGAGTGTCTGATCTTTCAATGTGCTGATGACTTTTCCCCCCAGTAACACTGAGCTAATAGAGCAAATAATGACGCACATGTTTTTGTCTGTTGCTTCAGGGTGAGCAGTTGCTTTAGCAACCCTGAGGCTGTTGTATGGTCTTCCCAGGGGCCTCAGTGGTAAAGAACTCGCCTGCCAATGCAGGAGACACAAGAGACATGGGTTTGATGTTGAATCAGGAGGTGCCCTGGAGAAGGAAATGGCAACACACTTCAGTATTCTTGCCTGGAAAATTCCATGGACAGAGGAGCGTGGCAGGCTACAGTCCATGGGGTCGCAAAGAGTCAGACAAGACTGAGCACACACACAACTGAGAATTCATTGAGCACCTGATTTCTGCCCCCAGTCCTGCCCCCAGCTCTGCCCCCAGCTATGCTGCTGCTGCTGAGTTACTTCAGTCGTGTTCTGACTGTATGTAACCCTATGGAGCCCGCCAGGCTCCTCTGTCTATGGGATTCTCCAGGCAAGAATACTGGAGTGGGTTTCCATGCCCTCCTCCAGAGGATCTTCCTGACCCAGGGATCAGACTTGTGTCTCTACTGTCTCCTGTACTGGCAAGCTGGTTCTTTACCACTAGCATTACCTGGGGAACCCCACTTCCCTATACAGAGAGAGAAAAGAGAAGGGAAGGACAGTACGTGTAAGTAAATTCCTGCCTTCCTGGAGCCCCTAGATAAGCAAGAAGAACAGACACACAGGTGGGCAAATTGTATTATGGTGTTACTAGCAATGAGGTAGAGGTGTGTGCAAACACCATGGCAACACACACTGGAAAATATAACAATGTTGGGAGAGGGAGAGTTGTACTTTTTATGATTATAGGTAAACTGAGTCAGAATGCAATGGGCCTGGATTACCAGATTTTAAGGCCAAAAATCTGCAAATGGAGCTGGTTGCTGGGAAAGATGACTTTGGATAGAAGAACAATCTGTGGGCATCTTCTTGGATACAAATAATCACCATCTTATCCTGATATGGCTCACGCAGCATTCTGTAAATGAAGCATTTGCAAAAGTCCTTAGAAAGTTCCCCTCAAATTAGCAGGGATGCTGGCAGAGCTAGCTTCAGACTTTGAAAGATGTCCTATAGGTCAGGAGGGACATTTTGGGGGGAAAGATGTATGTATTCCATGATACGACCCAGTATCTAAATGACTGACTTCTACTGTTACCTCCACGGTTAAGCAGTCAGTATATCTTGCCAGTGTTGTAATATCAGAGCAAAGGAATGACTCTGAAGGGCCATCAGCCTTCCACCCCAAGCCACTTTTGGAGATGTGAACTTATATTTCCAGTTTCCTGCAGATGTCTCCACATGCAAACCTTTTTAGTATCTCAAACTCTATGTATCTAGACTAATGGAACTTACCATTTTCTATCAACTCTGTCCTCATTTCCCTCCATATTTTTGTTAGTAAAACCAACAGTCTATCATTCATCACATTTTCTTACCTAGCCCTTATCCCAAACTCCACTGGTACCTGGCAGAGGCCATAAGATACCCTCAAGGTATCCCCAGATAGGAGTAGAAGCACTTGTGTCTAAATAAGAAAAAACAGGTGCAGAGAGCATGAATCCACTTAACAAAATTCCTTGGAGACTCCCTAAGCCTGGTCCCCAGTCTTCCCTTTACTGTTTTTCTGATCTGCAATGCTTGTCTCCTGATCTGCAATGCTTGTCTCCTGATCCAGACTTAGCACCTGCTTTTATCTTTGATATTTGAGGCTCCAATTCAACTTTTCTAGACTGTGGATTAATGGCTAATCTCTGGAACCTCAAGTATTGCAAATACTCATTAACTGATCTCCCTTCTTTCAGTGTCTTCCTGTCTATTTCAGCATTCCAAAAGGGATCACTTTAATCATCCAAGTAATTCCTTTAATTTATTATTACTCTATAGGTAAACCTCAAGAGTTCTTCCATTGTTTACAGCATAAATACTAAATTATTTTGCCTGGAAATTTAATGAGAAACTATTCTAACTGATTCCTACCTATCTCTCAAGATTTATCCTCACCATTTCTATAGATGAATTCTTTGCTTTAATATCAATCAAATTTACTTACTTTTTAAGTAAAGTGTACTTTTATTTTTGGCTGCCCCAAAGTTCAACCACACTGCCTTCTTATTTGGGGGATAATAAGGGTCAAATACACCATTTCTTTCCTCTTTGGAGAAGGCACTGGCGACCCACTCCAGTACTCTTGCCTGGAGAATCCCATGGATGGAGGAGCCTGGTAGGCTGCAGTCCATGGGGTCGTTAAGAGTCGGACGAGACTGAGTGACTTCACTTTCACTTTTCATTTTCAGGCATTGGAGAAGGAAATGGCAACCCACTCCAGTGTTCTTGCCTGGAGAATCCCAGGGATGGCGGAGCCTGGTGGTCTTCCGTCTATGGGGTTGCACAGAGTTGGACACGACTGAAGCGACTTACCAGCAGCAACAGCAGCAGCAGCTTCCCTCTTTGCTTCTATGACATGGGCACTGACTTTGGTTTAGCCAATCAGATGCTCCCATGCAGGCCAATGACTGCAAAGCGAGCGATATGGAGACAGAGAAGCAGTTGCAATTCACTTATACTGGTGGTAGTGGCACTGGCTGAGTCCTCTGGCAGTTGTTGCAGCATCCTGACTAGATTATTTTTGCTGAGATACTATTATGCTGCTTGCTTCTAGGCTTTGGGAATATGTTTGATTCCTACCTTTTTCTAAGCCTAGTCTTCCAATTTGTTGATGATTCTGTATGCTACTGATGTTTTTCCAATACATTTCCATCATCGTTCTTACAGATGGGCAATTTCTTCTGTTTTCAATCTTAAGAATCCTAACTGATCTATCTCCCAAAGTACCTTGCTGTTTTCACCATTGTCTGTTTGCTATGCTAAATCTGTGTATAGAATGCCTTCCTTACTTCAGTCTGTTTTTTCCATATCAAGCTCAAATCTTACTTTTCTTTATTTTAAATTTATTTTTAATTGGCAGATAATTACTTTACCACGTTGCGTTAATCTCTGCTGTACAACGTCATGAATCAGTAATAAACATACACAGTCTACCCCTCTTGAACCTCCTTCCCACCCCCACTGCATCCCAGCCCTCCAGGTCATCACAGAGCAGCAGGCTGAGCTCCCTGGGTTATACAGCAACTTCCTGCCCGCCATCTATTTTAGTATATAGAGGTCAGTGCTCTCTCTCAATTCATTCCACCCACTCTTTCCCCTGCTGTTTTCTTGATCATCTATACCCTATGAGCTAGATTCTGAGCTAGGATCGCAGAGAGGAATACACAGAGATAAAATATACAGGGCCCAAAGTCACAGGCCCTCTGCTCATGCTGATGCCATCCTTAGTAAAAGGCAAACCTATAAAGAAAAATTACATTTCCCAAAGATGAAAGCCAGAATGAAAATATGTAGTATGGGCATGCAGTGAATGTTCTTACTTGTGCTAAGCTTCAGGGCAGAGGGACTTGTCAGGAATTGACTGGAGGAAAGGCAGCTCAGGCACAGAGCCCGCATGTACAGTGGCAATGGAGTGAGAAAGAATACGGAATATTGAACAATGACTGAAGTCCAATGTGTCTACGAGACATAGCATGTGAGGGAGGGACAGTGGAGGAAATAAAGATGGAGGAGTGGAGCCTATCTGGTGAGTTCAGTCATGTGGGCTCCACCCTCCAGGCAACAGTGTCCTAACCTTCTTGATCATGCATTCCATCACATTTGTTTGGGCTTCTCCCCAAACATATGTTCACCTAAATGGCGTGCTGCAATTCATGGGGTCTCAAAGAGTTGGACACGACTGAACTGAACTGAACTGAATTATAATCTTATCTAGTATTTTGATGGATTCATATATGAAGTACTAATTATATGAATTTCATAATTAATTTTAAAATGTTATGATAAATACAATACTAATGTGGTCTTCCCACATGCCAAAGGTTGTCTTGCTGCCCTCAATCTGTTATTAGAAAAGTTTGTTAGGGGGTAAATGTATATTTGCTTTTCTGTAAGATAATTGTACAAGCAGAATGGGAAAAGGACTAAAGCAAAATCCTTGAGTTCTAAGGTGTGTAAAATGTACTTGGATTGCTTTAGAAATAAAGAATCAGAATCCTCAGTGAGTTAACAGAACTAAACACTGTTCATCAATAGCTATGAATATTATGAAAACATAGTCAGACATGTTTGAAAGGATTTGATACCTCACACCACCAAGAAAGTATTCTAGACAAAAGCAGCACATTTGAATTTGATCAAGGCTTTACATTTCCATAATAGGAAATTATCATTAATTGTTATATAATTATAAGTAAAGTATATAATAAATTGTAAATTTAATTATTATAGAACATTATTATAGAAATTAAAGAAACTATAGGGGCCAAAGGACATGTTAAGTTATACCACAATAATATAACTAACAAAATACAGACTCTGGCAAACTTTATAGGAGAAATAAGCCAATTTCTTCAACAAATAAGAAGCAAAGAGGGAAACGGGTGATAGAGAAAGAAAAAAAGAGCTAGGTGATATATCAGCCAGTTGAAATGTAGGAAAGTTACTCAGGTTTTAATTCAAAAAGTTGTGAGGTAACATGAGAAATATGAATATTGACTAGATGTTTGACGCAAAGAAAATATTCTTAATTTTTAAAGAAATAATAATTGTAATAATTGTAAAATTAGTCTTTAAAAGTCTTTATTATTTAGTGATACACACAAATATTTTCAGATGAAATGATGTGCTATCTGAAACTTACTTTGAAATATTCAAAATGATTTGGTGAGAGGATATTAATCAAATAGCACTGGCCATGAGTATTGGCCATGAGTTGATAATAATTAAAGCTGGTGCTAAATCCATGATCAGTGTTTCATTATATTTTTCCCTTTTCTTTTGAGTATGCTTGAAAATTTCCTAATAAAACTATTTTACATTCAGATTCCTTGGTTTCATCCCCTGTAGATTCTGACGCCATAGATCTACGGTGATACTCAGAAGTCTAAACTTTTAACAAGCACCACAGGGAATTTGGAATCAGATGGCCCCTAAACCATAACAGAGAAATCAGTACAGTGACATGAAGGGAAGAAATCAAGTAGGAGAAACAGGCAGCTTAAAGTACAGTGGGGTAGGTGCTCAAGATAAATATCTGCCAATTATATTGGATCATTGTTTGCAAATAATTGCCCCAAATCTTAATAGTGTTTGTGTGTAATAATCAGGGTGTAATTACTGGTGCTGTTTCCTGATACAGGCCTTTTCTTTTTTTTTTCTATTCGATTTTTTAAGAATCTCCTTGTGCTTTCCTCATGAACTAAGGCTAATTCCCTGATTAGATAATCATCCTTGTGAATGCTTTCTTCCTAATCACAATGGTAGGAGAGATGTGGCCAGGCCTTCCAGGAAGGGAGAGACACCCAGTTGTGACCACTCAGTTGGCATCAGCTCCCACTCCGCCCCTTCCAGAAGGAAAGGCTCTTATAACCCTGGAAAGGGGATGGAGCAGAGAGCTGACCCATCCATCCCAGTGCTATCAGCTCCCATCAATCCCCACACACTCCCCACACCCTCTTTTTCTTTCCACATTTGAGACTTTTTCAACTGGAAAGCACTCCAGGTCCTGGGCAGAGCTAAAGACATTCCAGGTCCTAAAGACACAGCTGCTTGTGTCATAAGGCGACTAACCTGAAAAGCGGAAGGCCCCGACATAGCTTTCAGAACGTGGGTCCCTCTCCATAGCTTTCAGAACGTGGGTCCCTCTCCAGCCTGGAACCTGAAGGCTGAACCTCCTGCTGGCCCAGACTCCCTGGATTGTGAAAGTGCTTTCCACTCAGGCAAAGCTCCGCTGTCCTGCTAGCAATGGAAAAGCAAGCTTCCAAAAGAATCTCTTCCTCTTGAGTAGTTCCAGGCTTCAGACCTGTCTGGATGAGCTCATGTCAGGGGTGGAAGATTATGGCTGCGGTTCACACCCTGTTCCGTTCCCGAGCACAGCTGTGCACTCAGTGGCCTTGCCGCTCCCACATTAGCCAGGAAACCTCATTGTGCCCCATGGACAGGGTAACGAAACAACAATCGCCAGAGATGGGCACTGTTCATACTCTGATTACGCAGACAAAGATGTTGAACTTCAAGGTTTCAGTGATTTATCCACGATCACTCAGCTCGGGGTCAGGTAATCTTGCTTCAGGTTCTGCTCATTAACTCCCTCTGAAGTTCTAGGCTGCTTGATGCAAACAACCTGCCTTTTATATCCTGCTCTCCTCCTGCCAATGTGGCGTGTATGCGGTCCCCTGAACACGTCCCACTTATATTCATATATTTCCCTTTCCTTTCACTTTTCTTTCCTCCTGAAATGCTTTCTTCTCCTCAACTCCAATGTCACTAACTGTCCCTGCCCCAGCTTCAAGGTCCATGCCAACGGCAGTTCTTCCAAGGTGCCTTTTACGATTCCTCTTCCCACTCCCATCCACAAGCGACAGTTTCTTCTTTTGCACCTTCATAATCTTCTGCTGATAACATTTTTTGTCACTCACACTTGTTTCCTTTTCTTGTATTTTTCTTACATGGCATTATGACCACATGGATACTTACCTTAAGAATCCTGTTACATGCAACCTCCTTGAGCCTAATAATCATTTATTATTCAACTTTTTATTTCCCCCAGCATTTACAACAGTGTTTGTTTTATAGTAGGAGCCTAAAAATCCATTGAGTTGAATATATACAACTGTGATATACATATATATATATAAATTACTGAGTTATATATCTATGACTTAGAAATATATATATGTAGTTTTCACTTATCAAGTGGTGGTGGTTTAGTTGCTAAGTTGTATCTGACTCCTGTGACTCCTTGGACTGTAGCCTGCCAGTCTCTGTCCATGTGATTTCCCAGGCAAGAACACTGGCATGGGTTGCCATTTCCTTCTCCAGGGAGTCTTCCCCACCCAGGGATCGAACCCAGGTCTCCTGCATTGCAGAGAGATTCTTTACTGACTGAATCACTACAGAAGCCCTTTTCATTCATCAAGATATAATTAAATGCAGGGAGAGGTGAGATGCTGCAAAGGATTAACCAGGTGCTTAATCTATATCCTACTACTATAAAACCTTCTTAAGTAGCGTCTGTAATGTGTGTCTTTGCCAAATCTGTCTTTGCATACACACACGCTGCACATAGACTTCCGCCGAGTCTTGAGTGTCTTGCTTCCTCTTCTCTGCTTGACATAGATGAGGTAGCAAGGGCTAAAAGGTACAGATACAGAGATACAGAGCAGCAGAGGCGGGTTGACATGATCAGATGCTCAGCCTCAACCTTCCTTGCCCTTTTGTGATTCCGGATTGGATTGAGTATGTGAGGAGGGAAAGGGCAGTCCTCTGGGGAGATTAATAATAAGGTTTGAAGGATGAAGATCAAAGAACGGCTTTGGCGGCAGACCATGTAATGAACAGTAGGCTCTCTGATCTCTGTGTGTTCTTCCATGCCCCGTGTGATCTCAAGCTGCATTTTGCACCCTTTCCTGGGGTCAGCACCCTTCCCAGTTACACTCCACCTTTATTTCTTCTAACCTCCACCTCCTAACAGCTCTGCTGTTTACCTGCCTTCAGATAGCACCACTAACACATATTTTAGCTAGTATGAAAGTTCAGGGGAACTTTTCGTAGAATATCTATCCCAAATGAATTATCCTAATTGGTCTTTCTTATACAGCATTTAACTGCGCTAACCAAGTCATAAACCGTTTAAGAGTTTACCTTCTAAAGCATCTATTGCATATTGTCTGGGATTTACGCCAAAATAATCTGGTATTTAATGAGGGTTGGGGGAAGGGTACAAAGGAACCAAAATGACCATGAGCTGGCAGTTGTTGAAGTTGGCTGATGGGGACCTAGGGTTTCATCATACCATTCTCTCTCGTTTTAGTATATGTTTGAAATTTCCCTCAATTTTTTTTCTTAAAAAAAAAAAAAATCTCTTTTGTTTTCACATTCTGCTCTGCACAATTCTAGCATGGTTAGCCTTTCTGTTTTAGGAGGTGGAGATCTGGCACCTCTGCCTTTCTCATTGTCCCAACTTGTCTCATCTTCCTTACCCAACACAGCTGTGGAACAGGCATCTTTCTGCTTGGTGAATCTCAAATACTATCCACCAAGTGGCCCGGGCACCTTGGCTTTGCCAGTGTGAATTCCCAGACTCCTTTCATAACCATTTAAAAATATGTCATGGTAGCAGGAGTTCCAAGTCCAAGTGTTGTATTTTTACTGGGAACTTCATATTCTGCCACCGGGCTGCAAATAGAAACTAAGATGGTGGCTCTTTTGTAAAAGTCACTGTGTTCTTTTTTCCTTTTCTCATTCTCTCTCTCTCTCTCTCTCTCTCTCTCTCTCTCTCTCTCTCTCTCTCTCTTCTTTCCCTGCTGTTGGAAAAGCATCTACTGGNTTTCTTTCCACATTTGAGACTTTTTCAACTGGAAAGCACTCCAGGTCCTGGGCAGAGCTAAAGACATTCCAGGTCCTAAAGACACAGCTGCTTGTGTCATAAGGCGACTAACCTGAAAAGCGGAAGGCCCCGACATAGCTTTCAGAACGTGGGTCCCTCTCCATAGCTTTCAGAACGTGGGTCCCTCTCCAGCCTGGAACCTGAAGGCTGAACCTCCTGCTGGCCCAGACTCCCTGGATTGTGAAAGTGCTTTCCACTCAGGCAAAGCTCCGCTGTCCTGCTAGCAATGGAAAAGCAAGCTTCCAAAAGAATCTCTTCCTCTTGAGTAGTTCCAGGCTTCAGACCTGTCTGGATGAGCTCATGTCAGGGGTGGAAGATTATGGCTGCGGTTCACACCCTGTTCCGTTCCCGAGCACAGCTGTGCACTCAGTGGCCTTGCCGCTCCCACATTAGCCAGGAAACCTCATTGTGCCCCATGGACAGGGTAACGAAACAACAATCGCCAGAGATGGGCACTGTTCATACTCTGATTACGCAGACAAAGATGTTGAACTTCAAGGTTTCAGTGATTTATCCACGATCACTCAGCTCGGGGTCAGGTAATCTTGCTTCAGGTTCTGCTCATTAACTCCCTCTGAAGTTCTAGGCTGCTTGATGCAAACAACCTGCCTTTTATATCCTGCTCTCCTCCTGCCAATGTGGCGTGTATGCGGTCCCCTGAACACGTCCCACTTATATTCATATATTTCCCTTTCCTTTCACTTTTCTTTCCTCCTGAAATGCTTTCTTCTCCTCAACTCCAATGTCACTAACTGTCCCTGCCCCAGCTTCAAGGTCCATGCCAACGGCAGTTCTTCCAAGGTGCCTTTTACGATTCCTCTTCCCACTCCCATCCACAAGCGACAGTTTCTTCTTTTGCACCTTCATAATCTTCTGCTGATAACATTTTTTGTCACTCACACTTGTTTCCTTTTCTTGTATTTTTCTTACATGGCATTATGACCACATGGATACTTACCTTAAGAATCCTGTTACATGCAACCTCCTTGAGCCTAATAATCATTTATTATTCAACTTTTTATTTCCCCCAGCATTTACAACAGTGTTTGTTTTATAGTAGGAGCCTAAAAATCCATTGAGTTGAATATATACAACTGTGATATACATATATATATATAAATTACTGAGTTATATATCTATGACTTAGAAATATATATATGTAGTTTTCACTTATCAAGTGGTGGTGGTTTAGTTGCTAAGTTGTATCTGACTCCTGTGACTCCTTGGACTGTAGCCTGCCAGTCTCTGTCCATGTGATTTCCCAGGCAAGAACACTGGCATGGGTTGCCATTTCCTTCTCCAGGGAGTCTTCCCCACCCAGGGATCGAACCCAGGTCTCCTGCATTGCAGAGAGATTCTTTACTGACTGAATCACTACAGAAGCCCTTTTCATTCATCAAGATATAATTAAATGCAGGGAGAGGTGAGATGCTGCAAAGGATTAACCAGGTGCTTAATCTATATCCTACTACTATAAAACCTTCTTAAGTAGCGTCTGTAATGTGTGTCTTTGCCAAATCTGTCTTTGCATACACACACGCTGCACATAGACTTCCGCCGAGTCTTGAGTGTCTTGCTTCCTCTTCTCTGCTTGACATAGATGAGGTAGCAAGGGCTAAAAGGTACAGATACAGAGATACAGAGCAGCAGAGGCGGGTTGACATGATCAGATGCTCAGCCTCAACCTTCCTTGCCCTTTTGTGATTCCGGATTGGATTGAGTATGTGAGGAGGGAAAGGGCAGTCCTCTGGGGAGATTAATAATAAGGTTTGAAGGATGAAGATCAAAGAACGGCTTTGGCGGCAGACCATGTAATGAACAGTAGGCTCTCTGATCTCTGTGTGTTCTTCCATGCCCCGTGTGATCTCAAGCTGCATTTTGCACCCTTTCCTGGGGTCAGCACCCTTCCCAGTTACACTCCACCTTTATTTCTTCTAACCTCCACCTCCTAACAGCTCTGCTGTTTACCTGCCTTCAGATAGCACCACTAACACATATTTTAGCTAGTATGAAAGTTCAGGGGAACTTTTCGTAGAATATCTATCCCAAATGAATTATCCTAATTGGTCTTTCTTATACAGCATTTAACTGCGCTAACCAAGTCATAAACCGTTTAAGAGTTTACCTTCTAAAGCATCTATTGCATATTGTCTGGGATTTACGCCAAAATAATCTGGTATTTAATGAGGGTTGGGGGAAGGGTACAAAGGAACCAAAATGACCATGAGCTGGCAGTTGTTGAAGTTGGCTGATGGGGACCTAGGGTTTCATCATACCATTCTCTCTCGTTTTAGTATATGTTTGAAATTTCCCTCAATTTTTTTTCTTAAAAAAAAAAAAATCTCTTTTGTTTTCACATTCTGCTCTGCACAATTCTAGCATGGTTAGCCTTTCTGTTTTAGGAGGTGGAGATCTGGCACCTCTGCCTTTCTCATTGTCCCAACTTGTCTCATCTTCCTTACCCAACACAGCTGTGGAAACAGGCATCTTTCTGCTTGGTGAATCTCAAATACTATCCACCAAGTGGCCCGGGCACCTTGGCTTTGCCAGTGTGAATTCCCAGACTCCTTTCATAACCATTTAAAAATATGTCATGGTAGCAGGAGTTCCAAGTCCAAGTGTTGTATTTTTACTGGGAACTTCATATTCTGCCACCGGGCTGCAAATAGAAACTAAGATGGTGGCTCTTTTGTAAAAGTCACTGTGTTCTTTTTTCCTTTTCTCATTCTCTCTCTCTCTCTCTCTCTCTCTCTCTCTCTCTCTCTCTCTCTCTTCTTTCCCTGCTGTTGGAAAAGCATCTACTGATGGGCGGTTACCAAGTAGAGGATACAGGAACTTGTGGTGTTGAATATTTCCAGGATATCCATAAGCAAAGCTGTTTGCCCTGCTGTGAATGACTTGGTAAATCAGCAGCCTGAGTACCCTTTTGGGGGAATTATTGTTGGTCTGGGAGGAAAATTTGCTTGAAGCTCAAATATGAGACCCTATAGGAAAGGTGATGTTCAGGCTGTACTTTATACCAGCGAGTCAAATGGCATCTCTGAAGTCACACCCAGCAGTCAGACTTGCCGTTTGATCCACAGCAGATCTCATTCTGCATAAACCACATCCAAAATGTTATCCCACCCAGTGGGCAAACCCTGCAACCCCTCATTGGCAGGCGTCCTTTGAAAGCTGTTCTCAGGAACTTCTGAGGCGCTGCCTTTCTTTACAGCTTGTCTGATTCTATGAAACCAGAGACTCCTTGAACCACCAAGAAAGGCAAACTGAAAAAATAGAGCAGTGTGACTGGTTAAAAACCCTGGGCTGTGTAGGAACATGGCCAGAGGCTGGATTTACGACTGTCAATCACACATCTCATTTTGCACAGGAAAGGCATTTCTTTAATCCACCTGTTCAATTATTTATCATGCTATGTGTTTCCCCTTAATTGTCATTCGGGCAAAGTCTGTATGTTGTAACATGATACCCTAGTAATTTTTAATGACCTTAGGCAAAATGATTGACACTGGATCCTGGAGTCAGATGTTCCTAGTGACGCAACTTGTTCTCCCAGTAGCAGAAGAGCTTCCTGCCATGATTAAGTTAGAACTGTGAGAGTGCTAAAATGTACTCTGATGCAAGCACTTTTATTATAGAGTCTAGTTGCAGAGAAGTGAAGCAACACAAATCTTGCCTCCAAATATCCCTTTTCGCTCTGGACTAGCCACTCTCTATAGGAAAGCAAAGTGTGCCTGACACTCAAAATACAAGTGTTCACAGTCACATTTTCCCCAAACCTACAACTTTTCTGGCTCTATCCCTTCCTTTTTTTCTATTTCTTTTTCTGGTTCATACAATAATGTGATCATGACTGACTTATGTTTGGCAGGCTGCCAGTCTCTGAACTCTCATCAACTAGCCCAGTCAACCAAGACAAAATATCGTCCTTTCTGTATCTGAACTTGAAATGGAAAATCATCTGTATTTTCTTTTCTCAATAGGAGGCTGAGATGGAGCAAAAGTGTAATTCTATTTTTTTTTTGGACCTGTCCTGAAGTTCCCAGTGAAAATGCTTGAGAACTCAAGAGCTCTGGATGCCAGAGCTGCTGTGACTTAAGGCTGGATGGTCCTTGTTAAAATAGCACAAAGGACTTTCTCAGCATCCCTGCCCAGTTTCTCTCTACTACTATTCAGGTTTCCTAGGTAACGAGTATTTTTAGGATATGGTTGCCTCCTGAGTGAATATTCTGAATCATTAAATCATTAAATTTATCAACATTGCACCACAAGGAATGCATTGAGACCAAAACACAAATGAGGCTATGGCTGATAAACATGTTATTAACTTAGAAAAGAAGAGGAAATCAATAGATTATCTTGAACTCCCATTAATTTTATAGGTATGCATTCCAAATTACTTTAGACATTTCGTTCCCTTTCTACTGGTACTGGAATCATTTTGTTTGGTACTGGAATCCAAATGTATGAGATTAATACACAGACTGAGAGGTTGGCCCTATATGCTTTTACCGTTTTTGTAGAATTATGCCTGAATATCTGAACCAGACTTAGTTGAATCACAAAACATTTCTTTTCACTGCTTAAATTTTCAGTACCTCAATATGAGTGCTCAGTAAACACTGGGCAAATGAGTGAATGAATAAACAGAGAGGAACTTCATCCTAGAAGGGAGCTGGCCTGCTGGTATGACTCAGTAATTCCCTAGCATTGACGCATACCAGACTCACTTATATGTGCTTTATTTGTAAAATATTTGTTGTATTTCTCCAAGTAAAACTTTATCTCCCTACTCATTCTTTATTCTTCTAATGATTGCTCATTATAATAATTCAAACAACATAGAGGAGTCTAAAGAAAAACTTTTCTTTAAAATAATACCCCAGTGGTATACATGCACTTAATGACACACCATGTGTTCTTCTATAATTTTTCGTTGCTTAAATGAGCTCATTTATTCTTACAGTTTATTTTATAAGAATAGTGAAAAGTGAAAGTGTTAGTCACTCAGTCGTGTCTGACTCTTTGCAGCCCCATGGACTGTAGCCCACCATGCTCCTCTGTCCATGGAATTCTCTGGGCAGGAATACTGGAGTGGGTAGCCATTCCCTTCTCCAGGGGATCTTCCTGACCCAGGGACTGAACCTGGATCTCCTGCTTTGCAAGCTGATTCTTTACTGTCTGAGCCATCAGGGAAGCCCATAAGAATGATATTGAATGATAAATATTAGCTGAAAGCTTTTTTCACATAATATATTGTACAGATCCTTCTAAAATAATATGTGTATCTAGCAATCTGCCTTATTCATTTTATTAGCTACAGAGTTTGATCCCTGGGTCAGGAAGATCCCCTGAAGAAGGAAATGGTTTACTCACTCCAGTATTCTTGCCTGGAGAATCCCATGGACAGAGGAGCCTGGCGGGCTACAGTCCATGGGGTCACAAAAAGTTGGACATGACTGAGTGACTAACACTTTCACTTTTATATATAATAGAAATATACCATATTTCATTTAAAGTTGTTTTGGTGTATGTGTGTATACGTTCTGGCAAGTCAGAAGTAAATACTCATGTAGTTTTATTATATCTCTAACTATCATGCATTTCCAGAAGCAGGATACAGAACATACACATTTAAGTTTTAATAAAATATGGCTATATTACCTGATTCTTAACCCTTATCAATACTTGTATTTATAAAGCCTCTACTTCATTATAAATCTATTGAAAAATAAAATGGTATCATACTGCGGTTATTAATTTCCATTCCCTGGGAACAGTTTGTTTTTAAGTACCGATTCTGGGGCCCACTTTGAATCTACTGGAGTCAGCACTTGTGAATCCTGGTCTCTGTAGAGCTGCCAGGTGGGTCTGAGGCAGGCAATGCTTGGAGAGGCATTTAGGAAGCACTGATCAAAATGATCTCCTGGTTGAGACATAAGCTTCCCTTATTTAAAAACAAAACAGAATCCTCAACAGCAATAAGATCTGAGTAGTAAAATCTCTGTGTGTAATAATGTTATTTTAATATGACTTTAAGCTATACTTATTTTATATGTTGATGCAAATCTCAATTCACCATCTTAACTTTTTAAAAACGTCTATGTCCAGTCAGAAAAGACAATAAAGCATAGCGGGTATAGATGATCTTATTTGCAAAACAGTAATAGAGACACAGACAGAGAGAGCAAATATATGGACACTAAAAGGAGAAGGCGGTGTGGGATGAACAGGAAGACTGGGACTGATATATACAATATATACACTATTGATACTGTGTATAAGACAGATAACTAATGGGACCCTACTCAGTGCTCTGTGCTGACCTCAGTGGGATGGAATTCCTAAAAAAGAGGGGATATATGTATAAGTGGGGCTTTCCTGGTGACTCAGTGACAAATCTGCCTGGAATGTAAGAGACCCGGGTTCCATCCCTGGGTCAAAAAGATCCCCTGAAGAAGGGAACGGCTACCCACTTCAGTATTCTTGCCTGCAGAATTCCATGGACAGAGGAGCCTGGTAGGCTACAGTCCAGGGAGTCGCAAAGAGTCGGATATGACTGAGTGACTAACACCTTTTTTCCTATAGTTGATTCATTTGGCTGCACAGCAGAAATTAACAAAACATTGTAAAGCAACTATATTCCAATAAAAATTAATTTTTTAAAATAAGGCTTTTTAGAAACATCCTTAACAGCACAACCAAGTGACACAGACCTCTAACCAAGGGTGGGCATCCTATCCGTTCAGTTCAGTTCAGTTCAGTTGCTCAGTTGTGTCCGACCCTTTGTGACCCCATGAATCGCAGCACGCCAGGCCTCCCTGTCTATCACCAACTCCCGGAGTTNTCAAGGGTGGGCATCCTATCAGTTCAGTTCAGTTCAGTTGCTCAGTTGTGTCTGACCCTTTGTGACCCCATGAATCGCAGCATGCCAGGCCTCCCTGTCTATCACCAACTCCCGGAGTTCGCTCAGACTCACGTCCATCATGTCAGTGATGCCATCCAGCCATCTCATCCTCTGTCGTTCCCTTCTCCTCCTGCCTCCAATCCCTCCCAGTGTCAGAGCCTTTTCCAATGAGTCAACTCTTTGCATGAGGTGGCCAAAGTATTGGAGTTTCAGCTTTAGAATCATCCCTTCCAA
>SJYW01039161.1:1483779-1512109 GCA_006410735.1 Raphicerus campestris
TTTTCCTATTTGGAACCAGTCTATTGTTCCATGTCCAGTTCTAACTGTTGCTTCCTGGCCTGCATACAGATTTCTCAAGAGGCAGGTGAGGTGGTCTGGTATTCCCATCTCTTTCAGAATTTTCCACAGTTTATTGTGATCCACACAGTCAAAGTCTTCGGCATAGTCAATAAAGCAGAAATAGATGTTATTCTGGAACTCTCTTGCTTTTTTGATGATCCAGAAGATGTTGGCAATTTGATCTCTGGTTCCTCTGCCTTTTCTAAAACCAACTTGAATATCTGAAAGTTCACAGTTCACATATTGCTGAAGCCTGGCTTACAGAATTTTGAGCATTACTTTACTAGCATGTGAGATGAGTGCAATTGTGTGGTAGTTTGAGCATTCTTTGGCCTTGCCTTTCTTTGGGATTGGAATGAAAACTGATATTTTCCAGTCCTGTGGCCACGGCTGAGTTTTCCAAATTTGTTGGCATATTGAGTGCAGCACTTTCATAGCATCATCTTTCAGGATTTGAAACAGCTCAAGTGGAATTCCATCACCTCCACTAGCTTTGTTTGTAGTGATGCTTTCTAAGGCCCACTTGACTACACATTCCAGGATGTCTGGCTCTAGATTAGTGATCACACCATCATGATTATCTGGGTTGTGAAGATCTTTTTTGTACAGAAGAGCCTCCAAGATCCAGGGGCAAAATGGAGTGGAAAGGCAAAGACCTGCATCTGGGTGTGAGTCTTATTTCTAATCTGTTGGATCACAAGCAAACCGTTTAACCTCTCCAAGCCCCCATTTCGTCATCTGAAAATGAGGATAATATTTTACTGAACCTATAGATAGGAGTTAGAAAGGCAAAGCAGGTGAAAATGCTAAGACTGCTTCCAAGTGCCATGTAAATACTAACTGGTCCTCTAATCCGATAGCATGATAGTGTTCAGGTTTTTCTGAGATGTATACATTTTGATAAGGATATACTGAACATAGGGGCTTCCCTGGTGGCTGAGCAATAAAGAAGCTGCCTGCAATGCAAGAGACCACCTGCAATGAAGGAGACATAGTTTTGATCCCTGGGCTGGGAAGATCCCTTAGAGAAGGAAATGGCAAGCCACTTCAGTATTGTTGCCTAGGAAATCCCATGGACAGAGGAGCCTGGCAGATTAAAGTCTATGGTGTCCCAAGAGTCATCATGACTTAGTGACTAAACCATCACCACCAGCATACTGAACATAAGCAATCTCTGATTGAAAGCACAAAACATTAATATGTATATGGATTTGGAGGGTATGGATTTCTGTCAGATAGGGCCTAATACAAATTCTTGTGTCAACTCATTTTCTCTTAGTGTTTGCAATTTCACTTCTAAGGTAAACTGCTGTTTTTTCTACCAATATCCCATTTAAACTGACTTTCTCATAGTTTCTGTACTTTTCAGTGTCTTAAAAACTCACTAAATCATACATCAGCCATGTTTTAAAATTAATTTTAAGATAGGTAAAAGCAGAGGTCTTCCCTGGTGGTCTAGTGGTGAAGAATCCACCTTGCAATTCCAAGGTTCCCTCTGGAAGTACCCTGGTTCCCCCTCTTACTCCCTGCACCTGGCTAACTGTTCTTCCACTCTCAGTCTCATCAAGTCATGGCCTTCATCTTCAGTTTCCCCTACAGTGTGTTATCTTTTCCGGCTATGAACTCTGTCATACCCTGGACCCCAGTTTCAGGCAAAGGCTGGCTGATATTCAGAGTTTTGAGTTTTCCATGGAGGAAACTCAAGGAGGCCAGGGATCAGAGTACCAGCTTTGGTGGTGGGAGATGTGGCAGACAGCCCCAAGTTCTGGTGGCAGATGGTTCAGAGGTCATCTGCATTTTCAGTCCTGGCTTGTCCAAACTATTGAGCTGGTCCTCAGTGTGAGCTCGGACTCTTGATCCTGTGTGGCTCAACTTCTGCTGGGACTTTATTCAAGAATCAGGTATTGAAAATGTATTGTGTACCTGGGTGTCTGGGGATTGCAGTTAAGCACTGGATCCTACTCTACTACTCAATGATCTCAATTACTTGGCTTAATTTGTGCCCCAGTTTCCACATCTGTATAAAATACAGGCAATAATAGTACCTACTTCACTGGGTTGTTGTGAAAATCAAGTGAGAGCCTGCATTCAAACAAAGCTCAGAGGGTAATGCTTAGAGTATACTGAGTGCCCAGTAAATACTGTTGTTCACACTGTGAGTTAAACTCCAGTCTCCAGTCTGCCTTCCTGGTCTCAGAGCACTTCCCTGAGAATTTGTCTCTTGCTGCTTTGCTTTTTCAAAGCCCAGATCTAAATTTTATATTTGCACTCTAATTTCTTCTCCCATTTCTAACCTGCTCTGCCTTATCACAGCCCAAGTTCTGTGGAGCATTCCCTTTCTAAAATATATACTTAAAAGCAAATGTTATACGCATTGGAATGACTAAAATGGAAAAGATGCAAGTGTAAAAGTATTGATGGAGGTGAAAAGCTTCCAGAACTCTCTTATAGTGCTGGTAGGAGGATAAATTGATTCAGACATTTTAGAAAACTGGCAGTTAAAGCTGAACACAACCTCTCCTTTATTTAATTCAGGAATCCCACTGCTAGGTATTTCTCACCCTAGGAGTTGTGTATGTATGTAAGCAAAAAATCATGTAGAAGAAATTTCACAATAGCACAGTTATCTCTTCTTGAATAGCAAGTTATTCTAAAACTTAGCAACTTGTAACAACAAACATTTATTATCTCACAGTTTCTGAGGCTCAGAAATCTGCGCATGACTGAGCTGGATGAAGGGCCAGTTCACCCATTAGGCACAGTGTGTGCAGTGCCTGGGGTCCAGGGTGTTTGTCAGTACAATTTCGTTCTTGCAATAAGTGAAATTCATCTTATTTTTGTTTTGTTTTCCGGTGGAGGAAACCAGAATGCTGAGGGCCAATCAAGTCATATCATCACATAAGGCAAGCCTGGCTGAGGGTCTCTTAGGAGGTTTTGGTCAAACTGTCAGCTGGGACCACAGATCCACCTGCACAGTGAGTTGAGTAGTGGCTGGCAGGTCTCAGAGCTCCTTGCCAGCAGCTGGGCAGAGGCTTCAGTGTCTCCCCACGCAGCCTCTCCATGATGACTTGAGTGTCCTCCCAACGTGGCAGATGGCTTTCCCCAAAGAAAGACGGGAAAGAGAGGCACCAAGGTGAAGCCTCAGCATCTTCCAAGATGGTTATCTTGGACGTGACACACCATCACTTCTGCCACATTCTGTTGGTTACACAGATCCTGAGATAATGCAGGAGGTATGTAAATACAGGAGGCAGGCCACTCAGGAGCCTGGCTGTCACAGGTACTATCTATTTTCTTTTATTATTTTTTTAAATTAGGGGATAACTGTTTCACAGTGCTGAGATGGCTTTTGCCATACAGCAGCAAGAAGCAGCGTCAGGCATGCACAGGTCCCCTTCCTCTTGAGTTCCCCTTCCACTTCCCACCCACCCCGCCCCTCTAGGTCGTCACAGAGTGCTGGCTTTGTGCTCCCCGCATCATGCATCGATACACTGGCTTTCTATTTCTCATGTGGTAATATGTATGAAGGTCTGAATGCCTTTCACAGTAGAAAGGATAAAAGATGGTGTATTCATACAAAGAATACTACACAGCGATGAGACCAAGCTCTTTGTGATGACACACAGCAGTAATGGATGTACTTCACAAACAATATTTCACTGAGGAAGCCAGGCACAAGGAATACACCCTATGTTTCCATTTATGTGATGCTAAAGATTAGGCAGAGCTGCTCGTGTGTCAGAGGCGAGGACGATGGTTCCTCCTGGAGAGATACTGGCTGGATGGACTCAAGGGGAGTTTGGATAGACCTGCAGTATTCAGTTTATTCATCTGACTCTACAGGTTCTGTATGTGTGTGTGAAGTTCTTACTTTTCTCTATGCATATTATTCTTTAAAGTTTTCTGAAAATAGGTGTTAGAACACCTTTTTGGTCTCCTTTTCCTATCATTCTGGAAATGATATCAGCCACAGCTAGGCATAAACCTGGGGTAATAATAATCTCTGGTCAGCCCACCAGCCATAAAAACTTGGATAAGCTACTTACCCTCTAATTTGCTTATCTGAGAGCAGGGTGGACATGCACTTCTAGTGTCAAAGTGTGGCAGAGAATACTGAGTAATGTCAGGTACAGTTGAGGCCCATCACATACCCGGTCAAAGAGTAATGTGAAAGTCAAGCGCAGACAAAGTATCTTTGAAAATTCCTTAGATGAGCCTTAAGTCACTTTAATGCCCTTGAGGCCCAAAGATCAGGAACAAGGAATTTACTTTTTTTCCTTTTCTTTAGATTTCTGTCCTGGGAAGGGGTTTTCCCTTTGGAACAGGGGTTTTCCCCAGATGATTTTGGTTCTAGAAAGCTTTTGTGGATAATGTCAAGGTTAAACAAAGTGATTTATTAAAGTCATTTAACCAAAACAGGGGTTTTCTTGACTCTTGATGGCCTGTTGAGACAATAAATAGAGAAAGAAGCTGAGGTTAACATTAGAGAGATAAATAACAATTTATTTCAATAGGGTAGTACCTTATAGTTGACAAAACAAATAATTTCTTTAAAATTGAGAGATGGGAGGGGGGTTCAGGATTGGGAGCTCGTGTACACCTGTGGCTGATTCATGTCAATGTATGGAAAAACCAATACAGTGTTGTAAAGTAAAATAAAGTAAAAATAAAATTAAAAAAAAAAGATGAGGCTTAACCTCTCAAGATCAAACTAGTTTTACAGGAGAGCTGGGATTCATAACCAGAACTTCCAAGTTCAGAACCGTCATATTGTGCAAATCCTGGTCTCTATCTCTGTGTGACTATCTGTTTCTTAGGGTGGTGGTGGAACAGAGAGGTAGGTCTGGGAACTTGTGATCTGGCTCTCCTGGGTTTATGTGGCCTTAGCCACCGGTATGACCCTCCTGACCTTGCCATCTTTAGGTGAGACTCCCTAGATCAGTTAAGAGAGTGAGGTGGGGAAAGCAGCATTTCTCTGCTGGCTGTGGTTCTCATCTGGGCAGAGACTTGCTGCCCACAATGGAGTTAAAATTTGTTCCTGTGCATTCTGGTATGTGAGAGGTCTAGGAAATGTTCTGCTAGGTCATAGAGTTGGTTTCTGATGCTCCAGGGTGGGGCCAGTTTATCTCTTCAATACATATATGCCTGCATCATACTTATGCATGCATTTAACATGTGCTTATCACTAGATTATCAAGCCATTTGTAAAGGCAAACCTTCGCCATTACAGACATACGTTATGAGATACTTGTGATACCATGATTCAAGTCAGGGTTTATCCTCCTCACGGGATTTGGGAGCCGCAGTACATAGGACTTGGCTGTGCTTTACAGTCTTGCAAGTGGGTAGACCTTTTTAATGTGACTGGAGCCTCCCTCAACAGGGAGAAGAACCCAGAATTAGCCATTGTGAAGTGACTTGGGGAGGAAGGCAGGGGTGGGTTCAGGGGAGAATCTTCTCCAACGTCTCACATCTAGGAGAGATATCACTATTTTCAGTATGATCCTATTTCAGTTTTTACAATTTCAGTCATTCCAATGGGTTTCTTTGGGGACTCTCAGGTAGCAGCATGAGGCCCCCTGGTGGCCTGAAATAATTCACAAGGTTACTTTTTAAGCATTTGGAAGAGCAGGTGTAGCTGGAGAAACACAAAGGTAGTAAATACTCACCTGGACCAGGCACATCCAGTAAGGCAGGGTAAGGAGGATGACTTATTCTGGGAGAGGTGAGAACTAAATAATTTTCTTTTAAGAGATTAAAACAAATGAACTCTAATTCTGGATAAACTGCTCAACATGCTCTGATTTTTATTCTTTAGTTCATTTAACAAACACTTGCTGTTGAGTACCTAATCTGGGAAGGACATTTTATTAGGCATCACACAGGGGGTTTAAACATATATGACACATTAAGTACTTCTAAGAAGCTTTGGAAGAGGATCCTACATTTGTGGCATTATTGTGGTAGAGAATGAAAGTTGCCATCAGAGACTGTATAGGTAGAGACTCTTGAAGCAATTCCTTTCAGATAAATGGGAACCTCTAGGAAGAGGCTGCACTTAAGTTGGGGCTCCAGTGAGAATCAGGGTTTGGGTATGTTTGAGTCGGAGAGGGAAAGATGTGTNACTCTTGAAGCAATTCCTTTCAGATAAATGGGAACCTCTAGGAAGAGGCTGCACTTAAGTTGGGGCTCCAGTGAGAATCAGGGTTTGGGTATGTTTGAGTTGGAGAGGGAAAGGATGGCATTATGCAGGAGGGAAAATAGAGTTTTGAACATACATGGAGGCAGGGAATGTGAAGTCTGATCCAAGGATAGGGAGTCGGGTGGTTTGGCTACCTCATATGAGTTTTCAGGTTGAGAGTGAAAGCTGGATACATCTGTTTGGATCAGACACAGCAGAACCTTGAACACTAGCCTGAGAAATTTCTTCATCAAGCAGAGGGGATTTTTTGGATGTCTTTGGGCAAAAAAAAAAAAAAAAAAGAAGCACATCAAAACACGATATTTCTTACACTGTCATAAACACAATGCCATATATTTGCATTTGGTCCAGAGGAGGGTGGACCTGCCTATGTTTAAGATAATTGCAGTGTACTCCACTGTACTGAACTCCAAACTTCTGCTACCTGACCTTCAAAGCCAGGAGAAACTAGGCCACCCTGGTGCCTCCCCTTAAAAAAAAACCATCTGAGCTCTAGGGCCCACTCAGTGCCAGAGGGCTCAATATTTAATTAAAGTCCTTGATAGAACACTTTCCATCAAAAGTGCTATGCTAGGCTTCCTTTGTTTTTCCAAGGTTTAGGAAAGGCTTTATGTCTATCTTTCCACTCTAGTTTAATGTAGTTTAAATGACATGAACCAGGGATATTTCTGGCTAGAGTTATGGTGTAGAGTCCTAGCTGTTCATTATCCACAGAATTCAAGCAGTAACCTTATTTGTGTTGCATTATAACTAACTCAGCTAAGCAGTCTGAGAAGCTACACAATGCCTGGCCTATAGCTGGTGCTCAAAAATATGGCATGCAAATACTTAACCACAAATTCAATAAATGTAGGACTTCCCTGGTGACTCAGATGGTAAAGAAACTGTATGCAGGACAGGAGACCTGGATTTGATCCCTGGGTCAAGAAGATCCCCTAGAGAAGGGAATGGCTACCCACTCCAGTGTTCTTGTTTGGAGAATTTCATGGACAGAGGAGCCTGGTGAGCTACAGTCCATGGGGTTGCAAAGAATCAAACACAACTGAGCAACTAATACATATGTAATACATATTTAACAACATATTATAAAATTTTAGACCCCAGGCTTTGATTTCCTAATTGTAATGACATAGAAAATTTTTCAAATGACATAATTCTTATTATTTTTCAAAGTTATAAAAAACAGTGTGACAAAAATAGAAATCTTTGAGTTAAATTAGGAAGAAGCAACATTTGAGAGGAATACAATTGAGATGTTGCCGAGGCAAAGGAAGAAGGGGAATTTATAACCACAGTAACATAACTACAATAGAACTAAGCATTTGAGAAGTTTTAGCAGGGACTTCTTGGTGGTCCTGTGGCTAGGACTCCAAGATCCCAATCCAGGGGGCCTGGGTTCAGTCCCTGGTCAGGGAACTAGATCCTGATTGCTGCAACTAAAAAGAACCTGTATGCGGCAATGAAAGTCAAAGATCCCCACGTGCTGCAGCTGGGCCCTGGTACAGTCAAAGAAGTAAGAAGTTTCAGCAGCAATGAGTTTTTATTATTTTGAATGAACTGTACATGAAACTTAAATTTTTACATGAAATATAAAAATCATCAAAAGTGCTGTATAGGATTATTTTAATATTAATTTATCCCCCCATGTGATCTAGAAGCTACACATTTTACCTTTTTTTAATAATCTGACACATCATTACAATCATGTAAGAACTGTCCAATGTTAAAACATTTAAAAAATATTAGTTTATTCCTCAAGAAAAGTACCACCAGTGATGCTTTACTGAACATGAAAAATAAACAGATGCCAGAGAATCAACTTTTCAGGAAAAAGAAATATCACAGAATTTCATGTGTGAATGCAAAGTCCAAAGCAGATCAGACTCCCAGAAGAACATTCTTGGGATATAACATCCTAATAGTGTGGGTTATCTCCTTTGGGGGCATGTCACTGGTGTGCCAGAACTTATCTTTTCTGGCCTACTTTCCAACAAAATGTCTAATGCCACGAACCTCCCATGACTCCTAAAATGTTTAATACAGAGGAAATGCTGATTTTCCGTCTTAGAATAGCCCTTGGAGTTAAGTTTGTCGTAGAAGAAGAAAGAAGTCATTGCTCACAGACGAGAGCCCTGCGCACCTTCCGCCGTCAGGCCAACCCGTGCCTCTGGTCCATGCCAAGTGCGTGCTCCCCGCAGCGGTCCTGGGCGCTCTGNATGGGGTTGCAAAGAATCAAACACAACTGAGCAACTAATACATATGTAATACATATTTAACAACATATTATAAAATTTTAGACCCCAGGCTTTGATTTCCTAATTGTAATGACATAGAAAATTTTTCAAATGACATAATTCTTATTATTTTTCAAAGTTATAAAAAACAGTGTGACAAAAATAGAAATCTTTGAGTTAAATTAGGAAGAAGCAACATTTGAGAGGAATACAATTGAGATGTTGCCGAGGCAAAGGAAGAAGGGGAATTTATAACCACAGTAACATAACTACAATAGAACTAAGCATTTGAGAAGTTTTAGCAGGGACTTCTTGGTGGTCCTGTGGCTAGGACTCCAAGATCCCAATCCAGGGGGCCTGGGTTCAGTCCCTGGTCAGGGAACTAGATCCTGATTGCTGCAACTAAAAAGAACCTGTATGCGGCAATGAAAGTCAAAGATCCCCACGTGCTGCAGCTGGGCCCTGGTACAGTCAAAGAAGTAAGAAGTTTCAGCAGCAATGAGTTTTTATTATTTTGAATGAACTGTACATGAAACTTAAATTTTTACATGAAATATAAAAATCATCAAAAGTGCTGTATAGGATTATTTTAATATTAATTTATCCCCCCATGTGATCTAGAAGCTACACATTTTACCTTTTTTTAATAATCTGACACATCATTACAATCATGTAAGAACTGTCCAATGTTAAAACATTTAAAAAATATTAGTTTATTCCTCAAGAAAAGTACCACCAGTGATGCTTTACTGAACATGAAAAATAAACAGATGCCAGAGAATCAACTTTTCAGGAAAAAGAAATATCACAGAATTTCATGTGTGAATGCAAAGTCCAAAGCAGATCAGACTCCCAGAAGAACATTCTTGGGATATAACATCCTAATAGTGTGGGTTATCTCCTTTGGGGGCATGTCACTGGTGTGCCAGAACTTATCTTTTCTGGCCTACTTTCCAACAAAATGTCTAATGCCACGAACCTCCCATGACTCCTAAAATGTTTAATACAGAGGAAATGCTGATTTTCCGTCTTAGAATAGCCCTTGGAGTTAAGTTTGTCGTAGAAGAAGAAAGAAGTCATTGCTCACAGACGAGAGCCCTGCGCACCTTCCGCCGTCAGGCCAACCCGTGCCTCTGGTCCATGCCAAGTGCGTGCTCCCCGCAGCGGTCCTGGGCGCTCTGGCTGATGAAGTGAGAGCAGGTCCTTCAGGTCACGCGGCCCAACTGGTCTCATTCGGTCCTAAACAAACCAGCCTCTCTGATTCGCCACCAGAGTTGTCTGGCTCTCCCGCCTCTTGGCTTTCTTGCTCCTCTGCCTCACTTTCCAGCACAGAACGCTGGACGCTAACAGAAAAAGTCCCAGGGACAGAAGGACCAGGCCCAGGATGGAGATGATGGAGCCGTGGGAGTTAAAGCTGTACGCCACGGCAGTGACCACGGTCCCGGTGATGAGGACCACCACGGCGAAGGGGATGACGCAGCGGTAGCAGGAGAGCTCAGCGCCCCCGGTGGCGGCCGCCAGCTGAATCTCATTGACCAGGGGCACCATGGTAACCACCACTTCGCCATTGGCATTCTTTTCCATTGCCACCGGCTTGGGAGACTTTGGGGTTCCCAGGATCTCCTTTATGGGCTCGTCTGTCATTGTTACAGCAGCGTTTCCTAGCTGAGTTCACAGACTAGATCTGGGTGGTCTCCTCACGGCAAAAACTGTGAAGACAGGAGATGTCAGCTGAATGCATTAGAGTGAGCCCCACAAGTAGTAGTAAAGACCTGGGCAAACACCACTATGTTCTTTTCTTTTCTAGGAGACGTGGATGCCTGTGAAAATCAGCTTTAATGTATTTTCCCCCAACTTTTGCATTCTCTTTGCACTGGGCAGAAAGCAAGATAAAGCAGAGAACCATAAAGAAAGAGAAGGTATATAAGCAGGAAGCACTTTACAGGGCTTGATACTCTCTGGCAGTCTACAAATGTTTTACAAGCTTTTCTGTTTTGTCTATTGCTTTCTTTCCTCTAAACACAGAGAATCCTTAATCTTAATCCCAAAACAACCTCATTCAAGAGGTTAGCGTATTATAAACACTTCGCACAGTCCATTCCACACTCACAGCAACCTAGATGCTGCCAGTATTTCTGGGCATAACATGCATTCTTTCCAAACGATCGCCCATTCACTGTGCACCAAAGCAATGTCAAGACCAGCAGCCAGCATTTAAGTGATATTTTTCTACATCAACTGACAGTCAACAAGTCTTCATTGTTGTAGCTGTTAAATGCAATGAAGCAGGCATCCTGGGTCCATGGTGGGAGTGCAGTTAGGCAAAAATTCAGTGATAATAAGGCTAGGATTTGTGATCTAAAATGTGCCAATATCCTTTGATGCATTTGAAAAGAGAAAAATAAGAAAAACAATTCAACAATTTTGTTGGAAATAATTTTGTGCTTTTTTATGTTAAAGAAGAGGTCAACTATTAGAGTAATTAGCAGTTAGATTTACAAATTTCCATTAAATTCAACAAGGAATTTTGACAGTATATGTACCACTTGTTTTAAAAGAATGAACATACTAGATTTTCAATAAAGATCTACAAGCTCACTTTTACCCCATGCTCCAGTGTATAAAAACGTCATGCGATTCATCTTTGTAAATATTTTGAACCTGAACATATCAGAAGGAAATCTGAAACTCTCCATCAAAAATCTCTGGTTGAAATGCCATCTCTGAGAAAACAGTGGACACTCCTGTCTTGTTCTTCTCTTTCACCCTTGAGAAGTGATCTAGTAGCTAAATGGTTGAACAGTTATGTTTTAAATGAAAGCATTTAAAGGGAGATAGTGGAGATGATTTCAGTGAGATGAGAACTTTGATCAGATTAAATACTCACTGAAAACTAATTCAACCCCAAAGTCAGACCTCACAGGTTCTTCCTTGCCCTGAGAGGTTAAAATATCAATCCTTGTCCAATGAACTAAAAGTTAGAGCTGTCTGTTTGCATGAGACTTTCAGTCACCAAAATTAATCACTGCTGTTCAAGATACCTTAATGACTAGCTAGATCAATAAAAGGATATTTGAGATTCTGTCTGAAAGGAAAAAAAACCAAAAACAAAAAACAAAACTTTAACCCAAAGATGAAACTTCAGCTAACTTAAAAATGAGGCTGTGTCCCCCAAAGATTTGTACTTACATGTACCTCAGAGAGAAGCAATCCATTACCAGGGAGACCCCTGGACTTGAGAGGGAAGGAACAGCAGTCTGAGCTTCTTTTCTTGGACTTCTGAGAAGGCAGCCTGTCACAGCACCTCTGTCAGTAAAGTGACGGAACAGGGATCTCTGGGGAGGAGAAAAGATATAAAATGCTGTGGTTTTTAGATCCTGAGTTCTTTCTTTCACTCTACCTCTTCCTAAATGACGCTTGTCTTTCCCTCTCTCTTTTTATTTCCTCCCCCGCCTGTTTGCTCCTCCCTGCCTTTTTTTTTTTTTTTTTTTTTCTTTCTTTTCTTTGCTAGCAGATTCTGAGTTTTGGCTTCCCCCACCTCTGCTCAGTGACATGATAAGTCAGAATCATTTTAGAGTCCCCAGAGACAGGAGGCAGCTTTTACTTTTATTTCTCTTGCAGCCTTTACTGAGCGCACTGCTTTGCATTACTCATTTTTTCCCCAGCCAGACTCCAAATCTTCCCCCGCCCAGCAGGCATTTTCACAAGAAAATCCCCGAGTCAGCGTTGCAGACCCAGCTGAGGGGACGAGGCTGAAGGGACAGACACTTTTAGGGCTGCGGGAACAGCTGTGAAGTCATCGGGCAGCTGAATCCAGCCTCTAAGCCAACAAAAATCTGTGTTCCTAGGTTTCCCGAGTATTCTTTCTTCATGTATGTGTGTGCTGGCCGTCTGAAGCTTAATACCTCCCTCCCCCGCTCGCCTCATTGGATGATAATTTTTTTAGGAATGAGGGTGGAAGATACAAATGTTTGTGGTTAAGGGTGAAAACCAGTCATTCTGATTTAAACATGATTACGAGGAAGTGAGTAGCCTTGGCAATACTGAAATTGTCATCATCACCATCTCATTTACAGAGCACCTCCCATGGGCACAGCACATGCAAGGTGCATGCATGCACCCTAATGCTCACAACTTTACAAAGGAGTTCATAAACAGTTCACACTGAGGCTCAGCAATGTTAAGCAATCTGACAAATGTCATACAGGAGAGAAACTCTTGGTTTAACTCTAGTCTCTAACGGGCACACTAATCATGCAAGGGGCTTGTGAAATGCAGATTCTGATTCAGTAGGTCTGTAGCTTGATCCTGGCTGATGCTAATCTGCTGCTCCTCGACCCACTTTAAGGAAGAAGATATTTTCAATATTCAAATACATATGACTGGATATATCATATTCTCAAACAATAAAGGTAAGGGTCTGTTTCCCACCCCCTGTTGCCAAATGGGCTTTAAGCAACACATGAGCTATTTAAAATTTGAAAGCCACAGATTGTCTTTTGGAGCGAAAAATGAGATTTTTTGGAGCAAAAAACGAGATCGTGTGTCTTTTGGAGTGAAAAATGAGATCATACCGGTGACTCTTATAAGCTCATCCTATACTTCTGTACCCATGGTGGATTCATGTCAATGTATGGCATAAACCATTTATATTAAAAAAATGTTATCCATCTTCTATATTGAGTCTGTATAAGTTTGAATAACTTACTTTCAACTGATAACAAGTAACACTAAAATATAAGTTAAATCTTGAAGGAGATTTGTTTTCCTTCTTTCCCTTGAGTTAAATTTCTCTAATTGCTGGTGGAGGGCATGGATGTTCTCTTGGCACCTCATCTCTGTTCTATTAGAGCTCACTCTTTCCAGCCTAGTCTAGAAATAAGGCCCTGGTGATTTTGTCATAAAAGGACAGGGGTGAGAAGTGTTTCTTCATTGAAAAGAAATAAAGCTGAAAAGCTCCAGGGACTTTGCTGAGTCAGGGAGCCCAGCCTGTTGAGCTGGGCTGGAAGGGCTCGGCTACCACTATCTTCAGACTTTAAAGATGTGGTTGTAAAGGGATACAGCCATCCTCCAGGAGGAGTGCTGTTGCTTGGTATTTGAGATAAGGGGTACTTAGAACCAGAGCATTTAAGCACTGGCCAGCAACGCCTGGGAGGATGGGGATACTGGGGATTCTTGAGGAGCTCCGTATGAGAGCAGCTATGTTTCCACTGCAAACTGTGACCTTTGGGGGCAATTCCTCTTTACTTTCTAGCAGGGGCCTCTTCCCCCTCCCTACAGCATAATCCAATGACCCCACTGAAGCTCTGAATATCACCCTATGCTGTTGAAGACTGTGCTTCCGCATTGTCAAAGTCAGAGGTACATGATTTGGATATCTCCCAGAAAGAAGCCAGAGGCAACTGGTAAGCTCTTGGCTGAATTTATAATGAGGGGCAGAGAGTGTGTCTGTGAGCTGGGAGCAGGGTCGGTCTGTCTGTGTTGCTCCTAACACCCAAGCCCTCCTCAGCCTTTTCAGGCTTCAGAATTCTAGTTCTTATTCACAGAGCTGCATCTGTCTGCACACAAAGAGGGACATCTTCAGATTCTTACAGCTGATGACTTTGTACTGATTGATACAGAGAAGTAGAAAGCTGTGGGATAAAGCAGAAATTGTATTTCAAGAATAGATACCTGGGGCTTCCCTGGATGTCCAATGGTCAAGACTTCCCCTTCCAATGCAGTGGGTAGAGGTTCGATCCCTGGTTGGGGAGCCAAGATCCTACGTGCCTGGAGGCCAAAAACACACAAAAAACCCATGAAATAAAAGCAATATTTTAAGAAATTCAATAAAGACTTTAAAATGACCCATATCAAAAACAATCTAGAAAAAAAGATGAAATGACTTTTAAAAAAATGAATAGATACCTATCATTACACCCAAGTACACCTGCAATTTTAAATGACTTTTAAGTCTTCAAATAAAAAATTCAAAGAGAATTACTAGTGATCAAACGTCTTTGAATGACTTTTTCTCCCTCCTCTCTGTGCCTATTAGAAATTAAACCCTTCTGAGAGTGCCTTAAGAAACACCTGCCCCTGATGTAAAATCTCATCTATAAAGCAACTAGCCTTGTCTTCTGCAATCCTTTCCACAGAAGGGAGAAGAAATCTTTCTGGTTCTTTTTAAACACAAGGCTCCAGGAGATTCCTTTAAGCTTTGAGAGCATTTTAGAAAGCTTCCAATTCATGAATTAAATCTACATCCTTCTATCCCACCTCACCCCTCCAAAGACTTCCACATTTCTCTTCCAGATCTTTCAAAAAACAGAGATCCTTACCTTTCCTAGCCAGAATTGGACTGAGACAGCTGCCAGCTCTGGCCTACAGCCACCCAGAGACAGGATGCAAATCACTACACCAGGGACCGTAGGCAAAGTACTCAGCGAGGCTTAAACANAGAACTGATTTTCTTGTTTCAAATGTGAATATATACTGAAACAGCTATGATCCTGGCATGTTCCCAGGTATCTTGCACAGTCCTCTATGTTTGTATACCATTTCTTCAGAGGCCTAAGATGAGGAAGCTCAAAGGTAAAGAGCCATAGCAAATTGGGCTGATGCTTTCCCAAGAGAAGTGCCCAACCCTTGGGTCAGTCTCCCTTATTGGGCTAAGGGTCATGTAATCAGGGGCTAGTGTAGCCCACCAGTTTTGCCTTCTCCAGGGAAGGAAAGGAAAGGGACCACAATGCCCTCCACTCCTGGTTGTTCTTGCTGATCCCTGATAATATAGGGCCCTTCTATGTCTTTTGACAGAAGCAGTGTCCCCCCAGCCTCGTGTAACAAATGTCATTTGACCATAAAATGATGTGCACAAGCATTGTGAGTCCAATCCACTCCTAATCAGCTCCAAATCTCTAGATTTCAACATCAGTCTGGCCCCAGGGATTTGAAACCACCCTGTATAAAATTTTTCTAAAAGTTCCTCATCTGTGATGTTCTGTAGGGTCTGCTGGTTTCTCTTGCTCCACATCCATAGTGCAGAACTTGCCTTCTGACCTGATTCTCCAGATCCCAGTTGTATAGCTCTGGTCTTAAAGTGATTGGCAAGGGATGGGCATGCCACTTTGGGCCCCCACTTCCAAATAATGAAACTGTAGATTTTAAGCTCTGTGCCTCAGTAAGAGGAATATGCACTGAGTTTCTTTTCACAGGTATATTTTGTTATGTCTTGATTTTGTAGAAAGAAATGGGGGTACATGGAGTGTCACTGTCCCCAGATCTAACTCCAGGCTGTTGTGTTGACCTATACAATATGTCCAGTCTGGTGAGGAGAGAGCACAGCTATGCTTATCAAACATCTAGTATGCACCACTGACATACAGACCTTGTCTCAGGTACTTGTATTTTTATTTTACTCATGAGGAAACTAAAACTGAGCTGAGTAAAGTACTTGCCTGGGATCCACTGATATTTACTGCAACCCTTTTGGGTGCCAGGGGCTTGTTGGATGTTCNCAGGTACTTGTATTTTTATTTTACTCATGAGGAAACTAAAACTGAGCTGAGTAAAGTACTTGCCTGGGATCCACTGATATTTACTGCAACCCTTTTGGGTGCCAGGGGCTTGTTGGATATTCTAGCTGAGCAGATCGAAACCAGTAAGCAAAGCAAGGTCTCTGCTGTCAGGGAGCTTACAGCCCAGAACAGGTAAGCCACAGGCAGTTTTTATCCAAAGAAGGAATACCAAACTGCTATGAGAAGTCCCTGGAAGATAGGCTGTGGAAGGAACAGCCTATGTATAAAGTTGCTTGCGCATGTGTGTGCTAAGTCGCTTCAGTCGTGTCCAACTCTTTGCAACGCTATGGTTTGTAGCCTACCAGGCTCCTCTGTCCATGCAGAAATTCATACAGAGGGGGAGTCACTACAATGGTAGAATCAGTAAAACTTGACAGTCAAGAGAGGGGGGTGGTAAGGGTTTTAAGTCTACATAATTAATGGCTTGGTGATATTGTCAGCAGAAACAGAGGGCAGGGCGTGGAGGGTATACACTTAGCTTATTTAGCACAGCTATCCATTTCTCCAACAGAAAGGCAAATGCCAGAGGAAGTGGCCTTCCTCTCTGACTACTGATTTGTGACACATGGTCTGAGTTGCCAAATATATTTTCATAGTCTCACCGATGAGTTTTCCACTAAAAGTAAAATCAAATTTATGATTCACTTCATTTTATGAAAATACACAGAACTGCAAACACATATGCAATACACATACATGATTAGAGATTGCTAGCTTTCTGCTTGGAACAAGAAATAAATATTTTAGAATTCTCACTCAAGATTTTTAATGTACTGACTATAAGCAAATAATATATTGATTCAATTTTAAACTACTCAAAAACAAGAACATAGCTCTGCAGTTCTTTTTGTACAGTGCCTAGCATGAAAAAAGCACCTCATAGATGTTTTCTGGGAATGAAAATGATTTCTTCTCCCAATGATGACTCTCCAAAGTACTACTCACATACAAGAATAAGTATAGAATGTTCATAAAATTTTACAGTCAGAGAAACAGCCTTTGTTATTAAAATTCTGTTCAGTTCAGTCACTCAGTCGTGTCTAACTCTTTGTGACCCCGTGGACTGCAGCACGCCAGGCTTCCCTGTCCATCACCAACTCCCAGAGCTTACTCAAACTCATGTCCATCAAGCTGGTGATGCCATCCAACCTCATCCTCTGTCATCCCCTTCTCCTTTCCCAGCATCAGGGTCTTTTCCCATGAGTCAGTTCTTCGCATCAGGTGGCCAAAGTATTGGAGTTTCAGCTTCAGTATTAGTCCTTCCAGTGAATAGTCAGGACTGATTTCATTGAGGATTGACTGCTTGATCTCCTTGCAGTCCAAGTGACTCTCAAGAGTCTTCTCCAATACCATAGTTCAAAAGCATCAATTCTTCGGCACTCAGCTCTCTTTACAGTTCAATATTTGCATCCATACATGACTACTGGAAAAGCCATAGTTTTGACTAGAAGGACCTTTGTTGACAAAGTAATGACTCTGCTAATGCTGTCAAGGTTGGCCCAAGAGTTAAAGCTTACATATAAAGGCAGTCCCAGTCCACTCTGGATCTCTTTAGAAATGTCCTGTTTTCGGCCTCACTAAGTGTAAGCAAGCTTTCACATTGAGATTTACCAGGATCAGGTTAACTAGAAAATCCCTCATAAGTTTCTAAAGGATCGTATCAGTAATTATGTGAATGAGTAAGGAAAATTTTTGCCAAATAAGTAAACAAATAAAAGGATGACTCTACACTGAAATCAGATATATATTTGAAAAATGAGATACTATTCAAATGGATTACTTCAAAGTGTTCAGATATNGTAATGACTCTGCTAATGCTGTCAAGGTTGGCCCAAGAGTTAAAGCTTACATATAAAGGCAGTCCCAGTCCACTCTGGATTTCTTTAGAAATGTCCTGTTTTTGGCCTCACTAAATGTAAGCAAGCTTTCACATTGAGATTTACCAGGATCAGGTTAACTAGAAAATCCCTCATAAGTTTCTAAAGGATAGTATCAGTAATCATNTTAAAGCTTACATATAAAGGCAGTCCCAGTCCACTCTGGATCTCTTTAGAAATGTCCTGTTTTCGGCCTCACTAAGTGTAAGCAAGCTTTCACATTGAGATTTACCAGGATCAGGTTAACTAGAAAATCCCTCATAAGTTTCTAAAGGATCGTATCAGTAATTATGTGAATGAGTAAGGAAAATTTTTGCCAAATAAGTAAACAAATAAAAGAATGACTCTACACTGAAATCAGATATATATTTGAAAAATGAGATATTATTCAAATGGATTACTTCAAAGTGTTCAGATATTTAGTGCTAAGTAGATTAGTTATTTAGTTGTAACTAAATAATTATTCATTTATTATTTTTTCTTTTTTTTTTAAGAATGTCAGCTTTAATATAAGTATTCAGGATCTTACATTCAGTCTACATTGACACTAATTTTTATTTACTGATCCACTGATAGCTATCCTTACATGGCCACTCCAAACAAAGCAGGATATATACAAACGAACAATATTTCACATGTCAGTACTTTAAGTCTTCCATGAGACACAAACTCCCCTCATTTGGCCTCAGACAATTCATTAAATTTACAACTTTAGGATTGAAGAGTATGGCTTCATTTATTATTTGCATTTTTCCAGGATTTTTTTGGGCGGTGGGCATCCTGTAGACCCTGCAATATGCTTTACTTAATAAGAAACACATATTTATTGAGCACTTACTTTGTATTATATTGTTATATACTTTTATAAATTTATTTTTTATTTAATACTCATAAGTAATCCAACAGGTAGGTGTCAGATGGTGTTGATGTACAAATGAAGAGAAGAGATTAAGTGACTTGTTTTGGGAAGTCACCATTTGGAAAATGGTGAAACTAGAACCAAAGCCTGTTTAAAGTTTACCTCCTAATTCCTGCACATTATCTTTCTGTGTTCAGATGATATGCACTCTTTCTGTTGCTCATAGGAATTTACAGTCACAACAGAATAAACTCTGGGTTTGGACAAGCTTGTTTTGCCAGAAAAAACACACAATCACCTTCCCACAGAACTTCTGTAGTGACCCATTGATGAGAATAGGATCAGCTCAAGAAACTGTTTGGAAACATTTTTATCCACTTAAAAATCTTTGAACTTCTCAACGGGGTGGGTGGTGGGAAAGGGAGCCATTTGCCAAGTAGAACTGAAGTCAAACTAGAACTATTTATTTTAACGGACTTATCTCATGGAACAATGCAGAGAACAGATCTTTCACTGTCTTTCTTTAGATAAAAATTTTAAAGTCTTGTTTCACAAAGGTATCTTTCTGTCTCCTTCTTGTTTACTTAAATAAACTATACAGGAAACAAGCATTATTGTCTTTGTGAAAGCAATTGTAAAACTTGTAAAACTGATGACCCTAAGATAGCGCATGGTCAAAGAATGAGAACGTGTTTTCTTCCCTCCTTCTCCCCGAGGGCTCCAAGTCCACCTTGAACTCCAGCGGACCACAGAGCTTGATCAGTAAGTCTGCCACTGGCATCTCTGGATGACTTCTAACTTGAGGGGCTCTGTGGTCTCAGCGGGGCCTCTCTCTCCTGATTTATTTCTATTTATTTCCTAAGGTAAACTTAGTTTGGAAAAGTTTCTTTACAGTTCTGATATGCCTCGTTCTTTCTTTCTAGGGTTACAGGGTAAGGTTTTGGATCGCTTCCACAACAAAATTAACATTTCTGACTCTTCACTCTTGTACAATGAAAGCAACCATAAACTGAAAGTCAGGAAATCTGAGTTTGAAGCTTTTTTCCTCTTTGTGGCCTTGGGCAAGACACTCAACCTCTTAGAGTCCCATCCGTTAGACCTCAGGGTCCTGTCTTGCAGATTCTTTACTATTCTTTTCTTTCTATTTAAAAAATCCCATCTGGGCTTCTATAATTTCCCATATCATTATCAGAGAACATAGATGAGACGACTAAGGGAAAGAGCTAACAAAACTACCCAAGCTCTCATGGTATGACTGATGGGGAAGCCCAGGGATGAGTCTCTTTAGGGATAGGAAGCAAGTACTGCTGTGTCTGCAAGGTGTGGGGACACAGAATTTTTCAAGTTGGAGAAGCAATTGGGATACCCAAGGACTATCCAGAGAGTATCGCATGGAGTGTGCACTTCTTCAGTGCTTCTCCCATCCCAGGAATCCAGGAAGAGTAGCTCTCCCACTGTGTGACTTGTACTGAAGCAGTAGATTCCTACATAAGTACCCAGTTCAGAGTCTCGCATTATAAATTAGAACAGAGAAAAGAATCAGTCTACTTGTTTAGTTTCTTTTGGAAATTCCTTTTTATTTTGTTTGAGTTTACAATTTTACCACTGTCAAATATATTCTGTATACCAGTGAGGAGTTAGATTACCTGCCTTAGAATTGCACGGATTACTTATTAAAAATACTGGTGTCAGGGCTCTACCATAGACCTACTGTGTCTCTGCATCAGGACACAGTCACAACAGTTTGTGCACATGTGTGTATGTTGGTAGATCTGGAATCTGTATTTTTTATTCATATCCCAAATGAAGTTTGAGATCTTCTGCTCAACACTAATATAACAAACTGTTGAGTGCATGAGCCTACACATCTCTGGTTAATAGCATCAATGGTTCCCCTCCATTGAAGAGTCACCTTCAACTTGGATAGAATTACAGATATCTGTACAATAGACTATTTCACATTCCTCTCGCCTGTTGGTTCTTTTGGATACTCGGAATGCTATTTACTCATTTTTCCTGATACTCCAAGTATCACCTGCTTCTTTGANCATCAAGCTGGTGATGCCATCCAACCTCATCCTCTGTCATCCCCTTCTCCTTTCCCAGCATCAGGGTCTTTTCCCATGAGTCAGTTCTTCGCATCAGGTGGCCAAAGTATTGGAGTTTCAGCTTCAGTATTAGTCCTTCCAGTGAATAGTCAGGACTGATTTCATTGAGGATTGACTGCTTGATCTCCTTGCAGTCCAAGTGACTCTCAAGAGTCTTCTCCAATACCATAGTTCAAAAGCATCAATTCTTCGGCACTCAGCTCTCTTTACAGTTCAATATTTGCATCCATACATGACTACTGGAAAAGCCATAGTTTTGACTAGAAGGACCTTTGTTGACAAAGTAATGACTCTGCTAATGCTGTCAAGGTTGGCCCAAGAGTTAAAGCTTACATATAAAGGCAGTCCCAGTCCACTCTGGATCTCTTTAGAAATGTCCTGTTTTCGGCCTCACTAAGTGTAAGCAAGCTTTCACATTGAGATTTACCAGGATCAGGTTAACTAGAAAATCCCTCATAAGTTTCTAAAGGATCGTATCAGTAATTATGTGAATGAGTAAGGAAAATTTTTGCCAAATAAGTAAACAAATAAAAGGATGACTCTACACTGAAATCAGATATATATTTGAAAAATGAGATACTATTCAAATGGATTACTTCAAAGTGTTCAGATATTTAGTGCTAAGTAGATTAGTTATTTAGTTGTAACTAAATAATTATTCATTTATTATTTTTTCTTTTTTTTTTAAGAATGTCAGCTTTAATATAAGTATTCAGGATCTTACATTCAGTCTACATTGACACTAATTTTTATTTACTGATCCACTGATAGCTATCCTTACATGGCCACTCCAAACAAAGCAGGATATATACAAACGAACAATATTTCACATGTCAGTACTTTAAGTCTTCCATGAGACACAAACTCCCCTCATTTGGCCTCAGACAATTCATTAAATTTACAACTTTAGGATTGAAGAGTATGGCTTCATTTATTATTTGCATTTTTCCAGGATTTTTTTGGGCGGTGGGCATCCTGTAGACCCTGCAATATGCTTTACTTAATAAGAAACACATATTTATTGAGCACTTACTTTGTATTATATTGTTATATACTTTTATAAATTTATTTTTTATTTAATACTCATAAGTAATCCAACAGGTAGGTGTCAGATGGTGTTGATGTACAAATGAAGAGAAGAGATTAAGTGACTTGTTTTGGGAAGTCACCATTTGGAAAATGGTGAAACTAGAACCAAAGCCTGTTTAAAGTTTACCTCCTAATTCCTGCACATTATCTTTCTGTGTTCAGATGATATGCACTCTTTCTGTTGCTCATAGGAATTTACAGTCACAACAGAATAAACTCTGGGTTTGGACAAGCTTGTTTTGCCAGAAAAAACACACAATCACCTTCCCACAGAACTTCTGTAGTGACCCATTGATGAGAATAGGATCAGCTCAAGAAACTGTTTGGAAACATTTTTATCCACTTAAAAATCTTTGAACTTCTCAACGGGGTGGGTGGTGGGAAAGGGAGCCATTTGCCAAGTAGAACTGAAGTCAAACTAGAACTATTTATTTTAACGGACTTATCTCATGGAACAATGCAGAGAACAGATCTTTCACTGTCTTTCTTTAGATAAAAATTTTAAAGTCTTGTTTCACAAAGGTATCTTTCTGTCTCCTTCTTGTTTACTTAAATAAACTATACAGGAAACAAGCATTATTGTCTTTGTGAAAGCAATTGTAAAACTTGTAAAACTGATGACCCTAAGATAGCGCATGGTCAAAGAATGAGAACGTGTTTTCTTCCCTCCTTCTCCCCGAGGGCTCCAAGTCCACCTTGAACTCCAGCGGACCACAGAGCTTGATCAGTAAGTCTGCCACTGGCATCTCTGGATGACTTCTAACTTGAGGGGCTCTGTGGTCTCAGCGGGGCCTCTCTCTCCTGATTTATTTCTATTTATTTCCTAAGGTAAACTTAGTTTGGAAAAGTTTCTTTACAGTTCTGATATGCCTCGTTCTTTCTTTCTAGGGTTACAGGGTAAGGTTTTGGATCGCTTCCACAACAAATTTAACATTTCTGACTCTTCACTCTTGTACAATGAAAGCAACCATAAACTGAAAGTCAGGAAATCTGAGTTTGAAGCTTTTTTCCTCTTTGTGGCCTTGGGCAAGACACTCAACCTCTTAGAGTCCCATCCGTTAGACCTCAGGGTCCTGTCTTGCAGATTCTTTACTATTCTTTTCTTTCTATTTAAAAAATCCCATCTGGGCTTCTATAATTTCCCATATCATTATCAGAGAACATAGATGAGACGACTAAGGGAAAGAGCTAACAAAACTACCCAAGCTCTCATGGTATGACTGATGGGGAAGCCCAGGGATGAGTCTCTTTAGGGATAGGAAGCAAGTACTGCTGTGTCTGCAAGGTGTGGGGACACAGAATTTTTCAAGTTGGAGAAGCAATTGGGATACCCAAGGACTATCCAGAGAGTATCGCATGGAGTGTGCACTTCTTCAGTGCTTCTCCCATCCCAGGAATCCAGGAAGAGTAGCTCTCCCACTGTGTGACTTGTACTGAAGCAGTAGATTCCTACATAAGTACCCAGTTCAGAGTCTCACATTATAAATTAGAACAGAGAAAAGAATCAGTCTACTTGTTTAGTTTCTTTCAGAAATTCCTTTTTATTTTGTTTGAGTTTACAATTTTACCACTGTCAAATATATTCTGTATACCAGTGAGGAGTTAGATTACCTGCCTTAGAATTGCACGGATTACTTATTAAAAATACTGGTGTCAGGGCTCTACCATAGACCTACTGTGTCTCTGCATCAGGACACAGTCACAACAGTTTGTGCACATGTGTGTATGTTGGTAGATCTGGAATCTGTATTTTTTATTCATATCCCAAATGAAGTTTGAGATCTTCTGCTCAACACTAATATAACAAACTGTTGAGTGCATGAGCCTACACATCTCTGGTTAATAGCATCAATGGTTCCCCTCCATTGAAGAGTCACCTTCAGCTTTGATAGAATTACAGATATCTGTACAATAGACTATTTCACATTCCTCTTGCCTGTTGGTTCTTTTGGATACTCGGAATGCTATTTACTCATTTTTCCTGATACTCCAAGCATCACCTGCTTCTTTGATAAATCCTCCACCATCCTCAGACCAGGCAGAGTTGAGCTCCTTACACTGTATCCCCTACTGCTCTATGCTGGGGTTTCTCAGCCTAGGCTTTTTGGACATTTGGGGCGGGATAGCTCTTTGCTGTGGGGGGCTGTCTTGTTTATTGATGAATCTTGGCAGCATTCTTGGTTCTACCCACGAGATGTCAGTAGCAGCTCCTGAGTTGTGAGAACTGGAAATGTCTTCAGGGACCACTAAATGTCTCTTGGGGAGCAAAGCTGTACCTGGCTGAGGGCACTGCCCTAGACTTGCAAACATCATAGCCTGAGCCAAATCATGTGGAGATTGCTGCTTGTTTAACTCCTCTGAGATCCCGAGAGTTCCAGAGTGGGGGTTTTGCCTAGTGTATCCTTGTGTCCCCTGTGCCAATGCCTAGCACCTTAAATCTTAAAAAAAAAAAAAAAAAAAGTCTATTTATTTGGCTGCAGCAGGCCTTCACTGTTGACTTCTGTTGTGCCACAAGGGATCTTTTGTGGGGTGCTTGGACTCTCTGAGTGTGGCGCGTGGACTCTGGAGTGTGAGGGCTTCAGCAGTTGCCGCTCACAGGCCCCGTTGCTCCGAAGCATGTGAGAGCTTATTTCCCCAGCCAGGGATCTCAGCTGCGTCCCCTGCTCTGTAACGTGGGTTCTTAAGCACTGGGCCACCAGGGAAGTCCCCTTAGCAAAACTGGACTGACGCACTAGGTGTCAGAAGAGCTACATTTTAGCTTATATTGGTGGGCTCTGTGTTTCAGATGTGGCGACTCTGGACAAACCAGTTAGCATGCCTGTGCCTCAGTTTCCCTCACTTGTAACCCTCAGCCTTGTGCCTTTGTGTTGCCCGTGGATGGAATGAGAACAGGTCTGTAAAAGTGCGAAGTGGAGAAGGAAGCCTGCTGAAGACGACGTGAGGAAGACAGTGTTCTTGTGTTTTCCAGACACAAAGCTTGGGGAGTACTGAAAATTCAGGTTATGCAAATAGTACAGTGCCCTGTACCAATATCTGGAAGAGATCTTTAATCTGGAGCATTATAAACACAAGAAACTTTGTTAAAATGAACAGACTGTGGAAACCTTAAAGGCTCAACTCCCTGCCCTAGATACGCCTTGTGGGCTAATAAGGACCCAGCTGGGCCTGAGGGGGCCCTCTCTGCCCTAGTCCTGTCCAGTGTTCTGTGGCCTGCAGGGGCTGTCAAACCCTTTCCTCAGCCCCATTCTGTTCTGTTCTGTGCGGGGGCTCCCTTGTTTCCTGGCCTTGAATGGCAGTGGCAGGAAGTCACCAGGTTTTACATCCGTAACTGCACAGAATATGTGGCATTAATAACGGAGCCTCATCACTTTTTTGTAAAGACTTTCCTCTAGTACAGCCTATGGAATGCCTCTTCAGTTATTTATTATCTTCAGGAAGGGTCTACCCCCACCCTCTCTGTCTCTCTTTCTTTGCTTACCTATTTATGACTTCCTTTTACACCCTGGGCATTCCATCGCTGTGGCCTCCGTGCTCTCCCAGCACTGTGGTGGACTGGTTTATATACCTTCCTCCCTTCTTTTAACAGAAGGAATTAGTTCCATGTTGAGTTCAGCTGAGAAAAACTTCTACTGCATGGAAATGTAGGCTCTGATACTTGCATATATGTATATGTGTGTGTGTGTGTGTGTGTGTGTGTGTGTGTGCCACCATCAACTCCCCTCCAGCTGCAGTTGGCCAGAACTTCCCCATTAATTATTTCACATTCCAAACACGAAGGCTACAAAAGCATTCACAAATTGTAAAACTACACAGACATGTCAAAAAGTCCTGAATGCATATCCTGTTAGGGCTGCAAGAGAGCTTGGTTACCATTCAATCTAGCTCTTCCATTTGAAGTTTGTGACTATTGAAGCCTGACTTCCTCAGAGTATTTTCTTTGCAGTCTGACTATCTCAAAAAACCACCCTGAATCAGTCTGTTCCTCTTTAAATGCAGCATAGAAAATCTCTATATTCCAACTTTTTCTCTACTTCATGATCCTTTCTCTAAGCTTAAAATAATGATTTCCTTTCAATACAGGGCTTGGAGATACCTCATCTGAAAGAAGTGGTAGGTGTTTCTAAAATGGTGAGGTCTATGTGTTTTTATAGTAACACATGGTTTAGAGCAATGAACAGGATGCTTTTCCCATTCTTGTCATTGTTCAGCCCCTAAGCAGACTCTGTGTGACCCCATGGACTAAAAGCATGCCAGGTTTCCCCGTCCTTCACTAGCTCCTGGAGTTAAATCAAAGTCATGTCCATTGAGTCAGTGATGCCATCCAAACATCTCATCCTCTGTCATCCNACTGAGGAATAAGATTTTGTAGGGTAGTGTTGAACTTGAGAGGATCACAAGCTATTGTAATAAATGACTTTTTTTGCTTCCCCAAGAATTAATTTTTACCCCTTTGGCGGCTGTATTAATTCTTGAGAGATACTGTAACAAAATACTTAATATTTGGTGGCTTAATGAAAATACAGACTTACTGTGTTACACTTCTGCAGGACAGAAGTCTGCAGTTTACTGGGCTAAGTTGTTGGCAGGGCTCTACTTCCTCTGGAGGTGCTAAAACAATGTCCTTCTCCTCTTCCAGCTTCTAGGACTGCACCCCTTGCTTGCATTTATTGACTCATGGACCCTTTCTCCATGTTTCTAAGCCAGCATTGTAGCATCTTATTTCAGTGTCATATCACCTTCCTCTTTTGTGTCAAATCTTCCTCTGCTTCCCTCTGGTAAGTGTAAGTGTTAACTCCCTCAGGTGTGTCCAATTCTTTGTGATTCCATGGACTGTAGCCCACCAGGCTCTTCTGTCCATGGAATTCTCCAGGCAAGAATACTGGAGTGGATTTCCATTCCCTTCTCCAGGTTATCTTCCCGATGCTGGGATCAAACTGAGGCTTCCTGCACTGCAGGCAAATTCTTTACAGTCTGAGCNCACCAGGCTCTTCTGTCCATGGAATTCTCCAGGCAAGAATACTGGAGTGGATTTCCATTCCCTTCTCCAGGTTATCTTCCCGATGCTGGGATCAAACTGAGGCTTCCTGCACTGCAGGCAAATTCTTTACCGTCTGAGCCACACTAATCTACCCAGAATCCAGGATAATCTCTCTGACTCAAAAATCTTAACTTAATCACATCTGCAATGTCTCTGTTACCACATAAGCTACCACATCCACAGACTCTAGGAATTAGGACCTAGATATTTTTGGAGGCCTTTATTCAGGTTACCACAGAGGTGATACCAACCCCTACTGGAAATACATATTCTATGCCATTAAAAAAGAAAAGAAAGAAGAAGAATAAAGGTAATAAATATGTAGCTTTTAAAATATATTTTTTAAATTTTTATCTATTTATTTTGGCTGTGTTGGGTCTTTGCTGTGTGGGCTTTTCTCTAGATGTGAAGAGCAGGGGCTCACTCTCTAGTTACAGTATGTGGGCTTCTCATTGCAGTAGTTTATCTTGTTTCAGAGCGCAGGCTCCAGGGTGCTTAGGCTCAGTTGCTGTGGCTCCCAGGCTCTAGAGCACAGGCTCAGTAGTTGTGGCACATGGTCTTAGTTGCTCCACAGCATATGGGATCTTCTCAGATCAGGGACCAGACCCATGTCTCCTGCATTGGCAGGTAGATTTTTTTTTTTACCACTGAGCCACCAGGAAAGTCCTGTAACTTTTGCTAGTAATTAATTTTTTATTATATCCTAATCTTCTTGGGGGCATTTGCCATTAGAACAGAATATATGATTAACATTAATAAGATTCAGAAGCCAAATAATTGGTATTACCCATCTTATTATGATGTACTATGGCAGAAAGTGAAGAGGAGCTAAAAAGCCTCTTGATGAAAGTGAAAGAGGAGAGTGAAAAAGCTGGCTTAAAGCTCAACATTCAGAAAACGAAGATCATGGCATCCAGTCCCATCACTTCATGGGAAATAGATGGGGAAGCAGTGGAAACAGTGTCAGACTTTATTTTTGGGGGTTCCAAAATCACTGCAGATGGTGACTGCAGCCATGAAATTAGAAGACGCTTTCTCCTTGGAAGGAAAGTTATGACCAACCTAGATAGCATATTCAAAAGAAGAGACATTACTTTGCCGACTAAGGTCCATCTAGTCAAGGCTATGGTTTTTCCTGTGGTCATGTATGGATGTGAGAGTTGGACTGTGAAGAAGGCTGAGCACCAAAGAACTGATGCTTTTGAACTGTGGTGTTGGAGAAGACTCTTGAGAGTCCCTTGGACTGCAAGGAGATCCAACCAGTCCATTCTGAAGGAGATCAGCCCTGGGATTTCTTTGGAAGGAAT